>DWJK01002221.1:0-15024 GCA_018248815.1 Croniades pieria auraria
GATAGCCTAGTGATTAAGAATTCAGTCTTTCGCTCCGGGAGTGCTGCGTTCAAATCCATGGCCCGCAAAAGTGCGTTTTAATTTTAAATATCACGAAAACATCGTGAGAAAACCTGCACACCTTAGAATTTAAAAAAATCTAAGGTTTGTGAATTCTGCTAACTTACACTTGGCCAGCGCGACAGACTATGGCCTTAATCCTCTCAGTATCATCTCATCGTTAGATCCCATCGTTAGAGGAGAGCCATATTCCAGCAATGGAATGATAAATGGGTCGATTATTATTATTATTACAACAGCGAAAACTCAAAAATTTAAATAAAAGTGCAAATGACATTTTAATACAGAAAACAATGATTCCACAAAGTATTTTTTACAGGTCGCAATTACGAAGCTTGCAGCGTTTACGTAAGTCGCAAATAAGAGAACCTACAGATGAAATGAATGAAAATAACTGAGACATGCAAATTTCATAAACCAAGGTAATATCCTAATGACATATCATGACAGTGACCAGAGAAAAAGGTAGAGAGAAAATTTTCAATATTACCCAAACCACAATGATGTAAGATGAATGAGCAATCAGAACTCAAGTTTATTAACCTCAGATAGCAGACGCATAAAAAGCTAGAAATCCACCAAGTAGTGACTAGATCTCAGATAACAGATTGATTGGTACTATAAATGAATGGCAGATTTTGTGACCTGTACGGATCTGCAAGCAGGTCACGTTAGACCAATGCAATAAAAAAAAATACGCTACTGCACAAACCCTCTTTCAGTTGTAATATTGCGAGGCGAATACAAATCGTAAAACACGGAACTTATTTGGCTATCAATAGAAGTATTACGACCATCTACACAATGAGGATTAATTCGAATAGCCCAGCTAAGGAGCATTATTCATCAGTCGTTGACGCCCTATTTATCAAAGTCTTGCAGTACGCTTGCAGAACTGTTGGCTTTACAATTTGATTTACGACGTCGATTTCAGTGTTAGCGGACACATTGTGTTGTGTGTCACTGGGTATTTCAAAGTATTTCCGCGATGTAACTGGCATTAGTTTAATGTCACCTGGTACTACGACAGTAATGATTTTTAACCTTTGTCAAAAGTGGCGAAAACCAGTATATGAAAACCCTTTGTATTATGAAGTGCACCTAATTTAAAATCCATGTCTCGACAACGGTTGCCAAACCAATTGACTTAACAGCGTAAACACACGTAACCCTATCGGGCCTCGATCGCAAAAGCCTCTGCAAATATGTACTTGTGTAAATAGTAGACAAAAAAAAAATTAAGGCCACTCTGATGGTTCTCGCGAAATTCTCCGGCATACCGGTAGATGTTGTTTCTGCAAACAAAACACTGAGTGAACACGGATGGGCACTTCTGGCGACCGGTTCAATAAGTGGTGATGACAGTGATGACACGGGAGCTATGCTTAAATCTTTCGATGTAAAAAATATTTGATTAGTAATTTTGTACCTCGAACAATATTCAAGTTCAACAAATACTCTATGGATTTATTAAACATAAATTATCGGTCTGTTTCTGCAACCGAATTATTTATAGCTTGCACCTCGTTATTAAAAACATAAATCAAAATAGACAGAGGACATGTCAGAGATTAAAAATTATGGTGTACAATTTTAAAAGCATTGCAATGCAACGAGATCACGTCATGTCGGGCACAGGAAATGTGGGTGTAGCTAGGAACATTCATGCTCTATTATCAGATACACACGGGGGAGACGATTGTGATTCAAATGTTCAAGCAACAACTTCTTTTTATTTTTTTTCTAGGATTCGAACAACAATGGCAGTAAACGAACTCTTCGGATGTCTAAATATCAAAGGCAAATTTAGGTACATAATATAGTATACCTAGGCGAGAGCTAATAAAGAATTCCATAGCCATTGTATAGTACCGAGGCGTGCGCTGTATCAGTCAACGACTTCGTCGTATTTGGAAACAACACGCGATATATCAGATAACACTCAGGACATCTGCATAGTGATTAGCGAGTTGTAAATGTCAATCAATGGATTTCGGGTCATTGTTGTTGAGCAAAAAATTGTTATAACTATATACATGGACGTGTTAGTGACACGTCATTAGGTAACTTTGAACAATCATGGCCACGGTAGTAACTCATACAAACATCGAGTAGGCAGTTGAGAAAAAATAGTTTCTATATAATTAACGAGAAATGTCGACCAAGATGTCTCACAAATTAAAAGAGCACCCGCACAATGGCTTCGGGCGTGACTGAGCACCAATTCAGGGGACAATCTAAGACATGATCTAGATTGTAAAAACACTACGGCAGCACACCAAACTGTTCAAAAACAACTACAAAGAAATCGATTTCATGCAGTCAGATAAAAAATTAAAAGAAAAAATGGGCCCATAGAAACTGACGTCGTAAAAGTTACGAATCATCCCCTGGCAATGACCGAAAGTCTAGACCTTTATATCCATCTGTTTGGGCGGTGAATGTCTCTGTTAAAAAACCTAACACAAACTATTCGATGAACAAATATGAATTATCTGGATGGTTATATATTTAAGGATGAGTTTTTACGATTAACCATTATGGAGTTTCACTTTGTTTCTAGATTTTTAATGCCGTGTAACAATCTTAACAACGAACATGGTACATTGATGTTGCTTTAACTACTAGCGCATTTCGCGTTAACCGCTATTAAAACATTGGCGTGCTGAATGCCCATCGATATCAATTAATTGTTGCAGATATCATTAACAGGAATCAATTTCTCTACGAATATAAATTCCTTTCTCAGGGGTACGGTTCTATCGATGACTCGTACCGTGAACCAATTGGATTAGATTCTAACATTTTTATTGTTTTTGTGCACGGTGGTGAATCAAAATTCGCATTAAGCGCCAATTTGGGTCGCAAGTACTTTTTGCATCATTGCAAAAATACGTCACGGTGTACGTTTCGTGCGTTGAAAATTTCGATCACGGACACCTCCTGGCATCTTCCCGAGCCAATAAAAAACAAGCAGCAGCGGTGGTGATCGCAGCGGACCAATGAACCCTATGATCGCACGCATCATTTAAATGCGCGGGCGCAAAATTTGTAAATTGCAAAACGTCTAGACTTTTATCCGTTCAAGGACTTATAGCAAAAAGCATTAGAGACGAGAGCGCGACGGGGCGATTCGTCGCGCCTGCGCAACGCCTATCTCGGTGAGTGTCTTAATATAATTTGCTGACGCTATCGACGCAGGCGCAATCGGTAAGTTATTTTCTACTAAATAAGATTATACAGCTTGTTCACGAGCTGCGTAACCGCATGAAAAAAAATCACTACAAGAAAATAGAAATCGACTCGAATGCTTACCTAGTATTCGTAGAGTAAATGATATGTACCATTATGAGCACATGTGCAAGATTAAATATTGATTTAAGAATTCATTAAATGTATACAATTGTGCTTCTAATATAAAATTTATTCAACCTTATTAGCATAGTTAAATTTAGCACGTGTCACTCTACTTATGTGTTTTCGATTTTAAATTTAATTGTAATTAGCGGCTACAAAAAGCAAAGCAGTGGTTAGTGATTACAAAATTTAAAGTTGCGAAATCGTAACGTTATAACTTTTTTTATATACTTTTTCAGCCTTAATCCAACGTTGACGTATAAATGAAGTGTCGTAAGCCATGTCTTCTTATTACAATAATTATATGTACATACATTAACCACAAAAGAATGGATGCATAGATTTACCAAAAAAATCCCTATAAAATTATTCAACAGCTATTTTGGATATGTTGTTTTTGAATTTTCATATAGCACCTACGAGTGCCACATGACGATTTAATCTATTTAATTGTCTGCTGACAGTGGAGTACCAAACGTCGAAGACGCCGGATGCAGTCGGGTTTTATCAAGGGGAATTATTTTATAACAAAATGGTAAAGAAGATCTCGGGCTACGTCTACCTTTCAATGCTCCGAGTGCATTGACTCCGGATCTACAACCAGTACCTACGAAGTGCAACGCAAGCTTTTATAAGAAAATCGTCGTTGATAAAATGACATCTTGAACTCGACTCAATCAACGTAAAACGTATACTTTCTATTTCCACGCTACTTGAGATATTTTAGAATGTATTACACGTTAAATATAAATTATTCAATGCCGAATGCGCTTCAAATACAAATGGTGGAATTTACAAGCTTACTGATATTTATGATGCAATAAATGTTTAAAATATACAAGAAGTAAGCACTCGATCAAGTTAACATTTTGTTTCATTAGATGTAGAGTGGCAACAAATATATAAATAAATAAAAAATTTACGCATCTAATAAAACGCAGAATACATAAATAGTATAATGACTCAATGAATATATAAAAACATAAAAAGGACAGAATTGAATAACACATTGAACGAGATACAAAATATGAAACCAATGAAGAACTGAACGTCAACAAACATTCAAGCGACAAAACAGTTAAATGAAGACTTCATTTAACAGAATTGTTAAATGAAGACAACAAATGTAACAAATAATCGTAAGTAGAAGTTGTCAATACAGCAAACTACTTAACTAAACCGTCCACACATGATTGCATCGAAACACAATCGTTCATCAAACGCTGTTGTGCGAATTGATTGGTATTGACTTTGAGAGTGTACTGACACCATAAAAGATGGGCGCAGCGGCTCATAATGTATTGCAAATATTCATGGTATGTACCCAGTGGCAGAATTTATAAGAGGACGCACCGGGAATTGAATCACACGGTGTTGCATTCTGACAACAATACCCAAATTTGTATTCAGTTCCTTATGCACGTAATCCAGTGGGTGGCAACTATTGGACAAATCTAGAATATCATGAATAGTTTTATCGTTTCATCGTTTTTTCATGTATTTCGTATCTCTGCTGCATTTGATTTCGGCTTATATCCGTTTTTTTATCCGCCAGTTTTTGCGAATGCGGTGACACGTGTGTTGGCACGTCTGAAGTTAAATGTTCGATTTAAAAGTTTATTAGATTTCCGTTGTCATTTTTTCCTCAATCGTACTGTATAACATTAACCCGAATAACGATTTTCGTTATTGCCTTAACATTAGTTATTTAGCACCATTTTACAGTCGGGTTTACGTTGCTATTTTCGTGAACTTGACCCAAAGATAAGGACATTTTCCTTCCTATAGCAAGTTATATACTGTAAAATGACGAAATCTGAAAATGATAATAGGTCTGAATACAATCTGATTTGTTATTTTTCGATACACACATAAAAAGCAGTGTTTAGGTGAAAAAGAAACTATAACCAAGAGTTATGATTTTTTGTTAAAGTATTAGCACATTTAAACAAAATTATTTTTACAGGACCATTAGGTGAGATCTTTACTCGTAACTCAAATATTAATTCCCAAACCGAATTAACATGTTCCCCGGCCATTAGTCGACCTATCACCCCAGCTGCGGAAGACGATCATTCGATTGAAAGGAGTGATTTTTTGCCACTTTTTCTGAGAGCGTCGACGGCAGGTTGATGGTCAATGCATGAAGAAGCCACACAGGTCGTGAATGGCAATCAACAGAGCGACTGACAAGTTACTAATGTACGTAAATAGCCGAGTTCAAACAATAATAATAATAATAATAAAACAGTTTCACCACGTGTGAATTTTAAATGGGTTTTTATCCTGTCGAATGATCTTTGCACAAAATTTCAAAAATCATTTCGAACTTCACAATTTTAATCCCACGCAGCTTACTTGAATATTTTGCGTCAAAGAACATTTAGTTCTACCGGCAGTTTTTCCAAATATATTAAAAATTTGCCATTACGAACAGGAAGTTTTCATATCTATGGAACAGTATTATATATGTATAAAAAATTTGTTCGAGATATACACGACTCTTAGCTTACCTATATTGATACCAACCACTTGTGTTTTATATACAATTTCAGAAATCTGCTCATATTACGATACAACATTTCCTACAACATTTAAATTCTCGAACTTCACAGAGCCATTAGCTTAAGATTAGGATAATACAAAACATTCGGGTTTTCCCTTCATGTCCATTCGTATGTCGTATGCAAAATGTAAAATCAAAAATCACAAAAATCAGTAGAAGAAAAGAGGACAATTATGACAACTGTGAATCTTTCGTACTGACGTTAAAACGATATGCACTTAAAACGTGACTGACATACAAGTCGTACCTACACTGAGACGCGCACAAGGCAGAGACGATGTAAATACATGGATATACAATATTTGTCTTAGAATCGTAAAAAACCAATCGACATGCAAAAAGTTAATATTCCAAACGTTCGACCGTAAAAATTTTAATAATTTATTATTTTGGGTCGTTGTCACCGCTGAGTGATGTCAGTCGGACAGACAAATGACTGGACAAAAATTACACCTCAGACGAAAAAAAAACAATGGCATTGTATCGCTAATGTAATGGACGGTGAAAAAAGATGCACACGCAACGAAATTGGCTGATTAAAAAAGTTCGATACCAGCAAATTTGCATTCTGTACGGAAAACCGTAAAAAAAAGGAATATAGGTAAATTGAGCTTCAATGCTGTAAACACTTTTTTGGAACAAAAGCAGCATACACACAATTGTGCCACCCGGTCAGTACTAATTGGTTTGGCCGTTGAAAATGGCCATTTTTTAAATTTAAAGTTGATCATCGACGGATAGGCAAACAATTCAACAATTCAAATAAATGACGGATAGAAAAATCATGGAACAAAAATAATGAAAGATTTACGAGGCGAGATCAGAGATAAAATTTTCACAGAAACGAAAAAAGACAAAACGAAACATAGATATGAAAATTGCAAGTAAAGCGCAAAAACATTTAGCATGGATACTCTTCTGATTAGTACATCCTATTTGTCACCGGCCCGCTAAACGCTCCATCCGCGATAATTGCCAGACAAAGGCAGCGTGCACAAAGTGAGCATTTCGGCACATTCCCCCTGTTCACCGTTCCCCGAATATAAACGTTCATGATCGCGTCATTGCCGTGCAAATGTTGACTGCGATAGACGGATTTTGGAAGTTGTCACCACTATAATAAACTAGCGCCGCGATACCGCACAATACAATCTGTAAAAGTAAAATATAACAAGGAACAGAGACACAATGACTGCTTGTCACTTGTGAAAGATTGGTATTTTTGAGCAAAATTTTACAGTTTAGTCTCTATTTTTTTGCCGTCACAAGCGACAATGATAGAAATTCGTCGTAGAGCCACGCATACGTAAATATTGTAAAGAAACAAGGTTTGCCGATGAGTTGGTAGGCGTTGCGAGGTCTCTGTTTACTCTGCGCGCTATCTGCATGTTTGGGGTTAGTAGGAAAACATTGAAGGAACTTTTACACGATTTTATCTGAACACTATAACTCGAGAGTTAAATTAATATATGAAAATCAGTAGTGTATTTGGTTAACAAAATACCGCGACAACATTTTTATTTAAAAAGACAAACCATGAATATGCAAAACACAGACAAATAATGATTTTTTAAAATTTAAATTGCAACATTAACATAAGTATACGGGTAAGGTTTTTAGTTTTAATGAAGACTCTTATTTACTTTGACATGTGATAATATTTACTCAGATATATTTTAATTTTAGTCAATTATATCCCTACACTAGCAAATAAAACTATTCACGGATGTACAAATGGGAGAGTACTAATTGACACTTAAAAAAAAAAATTATAATAATCGACCCATTAACATTCCACTGTTGGAATATGGGTCTCCTCCCGATTTGAGAGGATTAAGGCCGTAGTCCTCCACGCTGGCCAAGGGCGGGTTGGCAGACTTCACACACCTTAGAAAAAAAATTTTTTTTTTTGATACTTGGGTCAAATTTTTTGATGATTTGCTATAATTTTTTTGTCCGGTAGCAGCATGAGTACCAGTCGTGACCTCAAAGGAGACAAATTGGAACAGATCAAAGAAATGTCGTTTCTGCACAAATACAATAACACAACATAATTTCGCCCAACCCTTGCCCGCTTCTAAGACAATGATGGAACACATTCAAGAAGAAAGCGACGGGTCGTATCGCTTTTAGTAGAAGGCGTGCGATGGCCGATGTACACAGTTAATTTTAAAAACAATAGAAAAACTGTGTGATCGTAATATGATAGATAATATGATAAAATATAACTTTTCACTCCGCTGGTCGCCGTGCTCAGCGGCGCGCGTGACTGTAATAAATACAATCATTAAAAACCACAATCTTGAACCCTATAATTAACGCCAAACTACTGTTAAGAGCGTAATCATCGCATAACACACCGCACTATCCCTCCCGCCTTTTCTCCAACGCATAGACGGACAAGTGAAGGAACATTATAGAAATTGACGGACCAACCAGTACCGTCGGCTCGTTAAGTGCATTAGCATAAATAATAAGCATACAAAAGAATAAATTATTCGACGGTCCCCTCATTACTCGTACATCTCGAAGCGCTACTGAAACACACACATATACGCGTAAATACAGAAGGCACTTGCGCGCGAATGTAGAGAACACGTGCTAACAACACGACATATTAGCGATTAGAAAAAGTCGTTCTTACTTGATGGCATTAAAAGTAAAAAAAAAAGTTAATATTATTAGCACATCTTTCAAACATAAGAGTAAACTTGAGATTGTTTACTTTCAACTTAACTGTATCCCGTACATACACGAAGCACAGGTCAAAGAAACGCTAAGAGTGTGGATTTTAGGTCGTGATTACTGAACCTGACGGCTGAGCCACAGATTGGGCCGGGGTTCGATTTCCAACCGAGACAAATACTTTTGTGATAAACTTGACTATTACGTACTTGTACCCGCTAAGTTACTTATAAATGTATTCAGTGGTTTTAACATGTACCTATAGTTTAACAGGTGACAAATTACCACAGAAAAGGCTTTTCCTCGTTTTTGAATGGACAGCCACGTATGAATTTGAATGAATAAACAATAGATTGCATTATATCTGGTAATTCTGTTTGCCCAATTCCTTCGGCGAACGGTTACACAGAAAGTCTTTCACCAAGAATCAGTTCTAAAACGTCAATCCTCACCAGAAATCAAAATTCTCGTTTTTATTCTTATTATAAACATCGAACTCTTAAATTTGAAATAGATATCCGAAGTAACAAATTAAGCTTTATGAAATGATAAAAAAATATATTTGTTATCGAGAACGACAAAATTTCAAATTGCGGCCAACAAAACTAGCAGTCGAAAAAAAGTTTATTAAGAAAATTAATAATTAACATTAACAAGCAATCTAAATACGAAGAAACGTGTGCGTTCAAGGATTTGTCATTCGAGACGCCGGACTTCAATTACAATCAACACCGACTGTGCTCAGCGATTTCAAGGAACAAAAGACGAAAGTCTTCCGACTGAGGAATGCCATAATAATACGAATGTGCTCATAGTATCATAATAAAGGTAGCATGTTACTATTAAAGTAATTATTAGAAAGAAAGAAAGAAGAAAGGAAATAACTTTATTCGCAAAACATTATACAAGGATTATGTATTAAGGTAATTAAATGGAATATAGAAAAGACCATCGAAAAAAACGACAAAATGTTACATAACTATTTCAATCTTTATATATGTTATTAATAAAACTTATATTAATCAGCGAATCAATTATCTTTAAACACTACCAGTCTCGCGTCAATAAATTTATAATATTTTTTGTTGGTGACAAACTGGAAGCTACTGATGTTACCTATCAGTATTTTGGCTCCCGTGTTGTGTACGGACGATCCTTAGATAAGCAAGCGTTAATGGCAAAATAAAAATTTAAAAGTCAACGCGATAAAAGATCAAATTAAAGAATCATTTAAAACCTTTAAGCACATTGGCTAATTTCGAACCAATATGCGTTTCAAAATCGACGTTAATGTAAGTTTTATCCTGACAGCGTGTTTTGACCCTCCGTATTGGTTTCGAGCTGAGAACTTATTTTACGACATACGATATGCTCTCGTATCGCGGCATAAAAATGGGGATCTTAAGATTCAGATTTCACTAATACAAATTCCAAATCAATGGATGCGATAAATTCGAGTATTGAAGCGACTCTCGTCGTGACCGTAAGGAATCTTGTTACAAAAGAAAATTTCGATAAGAGATACAGGGTATCATCTTTAAAGTAAATGGTAGAGATCGTTCGGATCCAAAGTGCCATTGGATTTTAGCAAACCCATAAAGAAGTTATTGCTAAGGCGTCGACTCCATTGAGTATACGTTACATATTCGATCGACAAAATTTTACATATCGCGAGACCAAATTCCCAAATTGCCATTTGACCCTACAATAAAAATCCGACATCACGGGCGTACCATCACTTTATTTTTCACAAACTCCAAACATAACCCACCACGATACTGTCACAACATCATCGCCTCCACATTAGATATCAAACTTTACGTGACATTATGACCAATCCAAAACTTTTTGGAAATAAAATTTTAGAGCACTGCACAGGGGTTAAACGTGTGTTGCCACTTCTTGTATTAACATTTCCGGGTTAAACGGGTGGAGTTTTATACTAAGTAATGATTAAAATCAAATGTAATTTGTTTGAAATGGGAAAATGGTGAACAGTAGGTAATACCATAAAACGACCAAAATGCGAGACAGACAACCAAAAGAAAACGACCACAATCGGAAGGTTTTCAATTCTGCAGAGGCGTTTTATTGCGGACTCAAATCAAAAGCTTTCAAAGAAATAAGAGAAGTACATTCGGACCACGGACGCTGATCATTCTATTCTAAATAACTCATCAAGTTGTAAAGAAAAAAGGATTTTTAAAATACATCACCGTGATATGTCCATAAATTTCCTTGTGGCATCAAAGGTTTTTTGGACTGAGCCACGACATTCATTCGCGAAACGTAATTTATCGACGAGACCACTTCATGATCTGCATAAACGGATAAATCAGATAGATGTGTGAGAACAAAAAGACAAAATATTAAACAAAAACGTTTCTCGGATAATGTGCAAGTTACTAATTACCTTTTATATTCAAGTTTAATTTTATTGAAGTCCGAATAAAAATTCGATGCAATTAGACACAGTCAAATATGCAGATATCGCATTTTGACGACTGGCTTTACAATCAAAGATAAAAGATGCTAATTAGACGTGCAACTTTTTTACTCGTGTTTTTTGCTTTGTCGATGTCAATAAAATGCTTATTGAATTTCAAACCAATGCTTACATTTTTAAAGCATTTATTTCATTGGTATGTTACAATGCTGCAAGGTTCCACGACACTGGCTCCAGTAACTAAGAATGATGCCGGTGTATTTCTTTGTGATCGTAAAGGATCTGATCTGTTAAACAGTCTGATTGATATTTATGAAAAAATTTAAGGGCACACATAACATTTTACAAGTAATTAAGCGTGTCCTGATGTAACACAGGCTTACGTAAAACCTATAAAGAAGATTAAGGTAATCCTCGTAAATTACATGAATGATATAAGCATATCTTTGGAGGTTTGAAACAAATAAAAGTAACATAAAAAAATTAAAAAAAAAATGTAACATGATGACTACAATCAAATTTACGTGTATTTTTTAACTTCTGATATGTAATGATGTCTTGACGCAAGCTTTCTTTAACTGAAGTCGTGGATCTCCAACGTTCTACTTTAAACGTTAACAGGGCTTATAGCTCTGCACTGGTCAGTAATTTTAAAAACTTTCCAGCAGTTTTTCCCTAAAACCAATCTGTTTAAAATCGATCACTCACCTCAGCTCGATGCGCTGGCGCTCGAAACCTGAAGACCGGTGGGGAGTAGGCCAACGCCGCCCTCGCTGCCGACGCCAGTTGGACGGCGCCGAGTGCCGCTCTGTTGCCGTCCGCACAATTCGTTGGAGGTCCTCGGAGCTCTTCGATCTGCGCCCCGAGCAGCTCATTGCGCAGCAGACAGCCGTACGCGAGGTGATCCCGCCCACCGCCTTGGCCGTCACTACTGTTACTGTCGCCGCGCGCTTTCTTCGCCGGCTGGTTCTCCGTGCCTCTGCGTATAGCTGAAAAAGAACGGAATGATTTTATTAGCGAATGGTCTGCAGATATCGTTTAAAAACTTACCTGTAATTCAATCACATTTAAAATCAAGTTATTTTTTCGCTTTATGTACATGAACGTTACAGCCGTGATGGTGTCGAATTGTGCACTCTCATCATTCTCATCAAACTTCTGACGTTCCACTGTCACACACACATCTCCTGTCAGATTGAGATGGGTTAAGGCTACAGTGCAATCTGCTTAATGAAAATATTGAGATTCTTACTGCTCAGCAATATGCAGCATTAGCATAGCAAACATAATGTTATATCTTAATAACATAAAAGAAATTATAAATTAGAGAAATAATAATAAATACAAAGAAATTCTTATCACCAGAGGACACTAACTATGTACATATAACATTGCTTTATGGATTTGATTTGATAAGATTTGCATGTCACGGTACACAGAAATATAGATTTTCGATTTGCATAGAAACCCGTTCGACACGCGTCAGCGCACGAGCCTTAAAATCTTTATCACGAGATTAGCGCGGCTGCAGTAAAAACTTATTTATGTTAAAAAACATGTAGTTCTTTGACTTCGTATCTAGATTAGGTTTTTTGTTAGGCCGTTCCCGATATCGAAACATATTGCTATATGGTAATACATACATACATAGAAAAACACACGTCCATTTTAAAATTTGCTCGTACACTCGTGCTCTTGATAACGTTGTAAAGCATATATCTAATAAATAACTTAATAATTACCAAAACCCTGCATTTCCAAAACAGAAAGTGATGTTTTTACAAATATATCAACATTTGAAAACTAACAAACGAAGGCGAACCAAAAAAATCTAATCGCAAAACGAGCTGAAATCCAATGTCAAGAGAGGTATGGTGTAGATATGGAACTTTTTTACGTTAATTAATCAATTAACAACAACCGGTACAACAAAACCTATAAATTTATCAAAATCTCTGTAGCAGGTGAGCTGTAATAAAGAAAATTGCCCACATATTATCTCAGCATCGACGGCTAAGATGGCGTCGGGTGCCGATAGATCCGTAAATAGCCTTTGATGCGCACGCGCTGTTTCCTCAACACGACGAAGAGGCATATGCGCGAGCACGTGCCACGGTTTGCTGTTAAAATTATTAATTGAGATTGCCCCGTTTGTTCAGCGGTTAGTGAGCTTTACCTCTCAGCCAGCTCTCGTAGGTTTGATTCCCATCCAAAACAAATATTTTTGTGCAAGCATTACTATTTGTTGTCTTTCTGTACTAAATATGTATATATGGTTTTTTAGCCGTGTGATTACCATAATGCAAGTTCTTTTAATGCTCACTCTGGGATCGGATGCTCGTGTTTATGCCTATATAACTTCTCGGTACTCTCTGCCTACCCAGTAGGGAAATTAACGGGATGATATAATTACAATAATAATATACATTAACTAGTGTGGCAGGTGTACAAGATTTTTGGATTAAAAATGGAAATACAAAGCTTTCGAATCAATGCTAAACTTATCAGGATCATTTTTACATTAACATATACACATGCATATGTATATAATTAATCGGTTTGAACGTGAGCTTATATTATGGCCGTGCGTATTTTTTGTCTGAGCGGAGCTGTATGAGTGAGCACGTGGTACGAGAAAAATTATAGTACCAAAATTAAAAAAAAAACCGGAACACACAGAAACGATAAACGGCTGGACAAGTCAACATGGTGGTTTTCGACCATTCCGTAGACGCGTTGCGCACGCGCCGTTCCCGAAAGCCGAAACGGCCATATGCGCGGAAGTCGAGATTAATTGCCTTAAAAAAACAAACATTATTCACACATTTTTCAACTCTCAACATAATATATTAATATGCTTATTGATGTATATATGTTAAAATTAATTTTCTATTACGCTGTTTTTGAACGTTGATTTATTGCTCGTGTCCAACTGCGTAATGATAAAAGGAAAGAGGATGAGACAAAATTATTGTAGAGGTCGTTTTAACATTTATATCAAACGGGAAATAAATATAAAAAACTTGGTAAAACTCAACATCATCATCATCAGCTTACTCCCGTCCACTGCTGAACATAGACCTCTCCGATGGCACGCCACTGAGCTCGATCTTCAGCTCTTCGCATCCAACCACTGGCAGCCATTTTGCGAATACTTATGTATGTATATTGTCACTAGCCTTAATTGGAGGGCGTCCTACGTTGCGTTTGCTAACGTACAACTCTATATGGCAATTAAATCCCAAAATAAAATCTGTTTTACGGTAACCAGACGGCTGATAAACTATATAGAGTCGTTTAAATATATACTTGTATCGGTACTTTTTTCTACACTCCGGCACTTACAGGAAAATACTCGAACAGATATTTGTCCTAGACAGGAATCGAACACACGACCCCCAAGCTCAGCTAGATTCACTAACCACTTTAAAACGAGCCAACCTGTAACATAATTATTCAGTAAACAATATGATTTTTCGTAGTTCATCAATGCTACATAGTGCATATAACATTTCTATTGTTGCAAATGTGAATCATTTCAAGCAACACATTTCCCGACGAACACTTGTGCACTAGAATAGAAAGCCTATTCACACGCCTTCAATATATCATAACGATTCCTTACTTGGAACAGAGATATATGGCCCGTTTCATACGAAGCGTTCATTTTGTTATTTACACGTTTTGCACATTTTCACGCACGTTTGAATAACGAAAGGACAATTGAATAACTAATGTGTGTTAATAAAATCAATCAGGAACTGTCAATTTGACAATTAAGTGACTGTAATTAGATAATGTCAACCCGCACTTGGCCTGCGTGGCGGCCTACGGCCTTAACACTCTCAATATGGGAGGAGACCCATATTCCAACAGTGGAATGTTAATGGGTTATGTTTTTTTAATTAGA
>DWJK01002222.1:0-15024 GCA_018248815.1 Croniades pieria auraria
GGTAAAGTAATCGTTTTAATAGTGAAAGAAGGGGGAAACTAGTCAATCATCACATTAATTACGGTTACTACAAGGAAGATAAGAGCTCAAGATTCCATGGAAATAATCCTCAATTTGGCTAATAATTTGTGTTACTGAACATTAAGCTCAAGAAATATGTTAAATGATATGAACCAAAAGATTGGCAGGAGCCATAACAATTTGCTACACAGTGGTCCATTAGCTGACGGTGCGGGACTAACGACTGTCTTGTATTGTTCGTGTTTTTGCACGATCCCTAAGGATAAGGCTGCGATCTTTCGTAAGACATTAGCGTCTCGTATTGGCTTCAGGAATCTTTCATTTCTTAAAATTTCTCTCTCCATCTCTTCCATTTGATAAATTGTATAATGTGTATAAAATATTTTTTAATCGTTTGCAAGGTTATATTAAGCATTTTCGTTTTCGTTATCATTATTATCATAATCATCATAGTCATCATCGTGAACTCTTTGTCACTTAACACATAGTCAGCCATGTTGACTAAATGCGGGTTTTCAAACCTCTCACGCCTTACGGAACATTATGTAGAACTCTAAGGTGCATAGGTTTTTTTAAGTTGTACAGCAAATGACACTTTTATTTCTAAAGAAAGACTTGCTCGTCAAGATTTGAAGCGGATAGAAGGTTAAATTCTAAACCACTTCGATTACCAGTGCGTATCATTTTTGCATTTTTAATTAGTTCGTAATTATTATATTTATATGTATATTATAGTATAATATAATTAGTTATTGATAGTATAATAGTATTAATAACCCACTAGTTTTTTTATTTTAACATCACTTACAAGAAATTTAAATAAATTGTCGCACCCATTTAAAGTACATTAAAAGTCGCAGTCCTGTAAGTTGCTGAGTATTGCCAATAGTATTTACTTAAATAGCCTGTTTCCATGACAAGTTTTAAACATTCTATTACTTTCATAAAACAGCCCTTACTTAAATAACACTTTATTGGGTTGTTCGCAATAAAGGGATCTATGTTTAACCGCTTGGTGTATTGTTCTCAAATGTTTACACTGATTGTTATATTCCAGTGAGAAGATAAGATTTTATTAATGAATATTTTACTCCTACATTTATTAATTACTTACATACAGTGAAATTAGATCAAAAAGTAGTATTATTGGCCCATTTGTATTATTAATAGTAATTATCTCTAATAAAACTCAACAATAAAAACCGTTTAGTTAAATTTTCACTTGCACAATTGAGTGTTGAAGCTTGTTTCGTATCTCCGTGTCACATTTTATAAAATTGCGTCGTAACAAAAGACTAACTTGGATTTATATTGACTTAATGACTCTTTATTGAGTTGTCGAGCAAACGTTAAAGAAACCGAGGCGATGTTTGCTAGCGATCTGTTTGACTTCGTTACGGCTGTTCGCGTCAAACGATTTGTGTTCAACTGCTAAGTGTCTTGTTTTTCGAAGGGGTGAAGCGCTTTGTTCAATATTATTGAAAAGGGGAAGTGTCTGTTCATTTACATGATTGTCTCGTCTATTGAATTTAAATTTTATTAACGCATTATTATTATGCATAAACGTAAAATAAAATCATGGTTCTGGTGTTTTGAAAGACGATATGTTATGTACAGAACAAAATATGTGTTGAATTTTAAACGTTTCTGCTGACACATACGGACATTTTAATGATAAGGCTCAGTGGTTATAAGATAATTATGTAGAAGGAATTGCCTGAACTAGTTTATTTGGACGTTATACAAATATATACAAATATACTATGTATATTCGTATATATTCCAAATAAAATATAAGCGCTCCGAGATTTTTTAAGAGCTAAGTTAAAATTAGTTTGTACGAGTATTATACGAATTCTTTTTGTAAATATCGTTACATTGGGATTCTTTTGCTGCTATCCATTAAAGAGCCGACTTAGACGCTTTTCGGTGGCACACTGGTGTTCACTGGTGACTGTTGCTGGAGGTATAAATCACTGGTCAATACTTCTAAACGGTTTTGTATTTATTAGGAAACATTTCTCGACCTTTCTCCAAAAATACTGTAAAACCACAATGAATAGTAACTAGACATTGTCCTTCAATGATAGACTTTTACAACAACCGAGGAATTTTTAATGCGCTATGCATCTATAAGAAAACTATTGAGATTTTTATAGAATTAACATGTCTTGAACAAAAATTATGAAGAGATCACACAATAACCAACTGCAAAGTGGCTCATATCAATACATCACTCCAGTGTCAGAGAAGATCTCTTTTTCTGCGAATATAAGACGTATGTAATAGGCAATTCATATAATCTCGTGAACGTTGAAATCCGTTGTTACCTGGATGTTTTCTTCGCGTCCCTCCTCCCAAATTGTGTCGTAGAGCCCTCCTAATGGGTTGCCGCTTTGTTCTGAGCCGCGCTGATAATGTAATAGAAAAGTAGCACTAATATCTCACAAATGGCCGCGCCAAACCATTTTGCGCTGCAGTTTTCTTGCCACATTTATTTCAGTTACTGTTATTATTACTTTATTTTTATTGGCCACAGTGCAACCACTAGTTTTATCAGAGATATTGTTCTAAGCGTTAAAAATTGTTTCGAGAAAACTTTAGATTTTATTTCTGCCTACCCTACCTATGTATGTGTTTCGAGAAACCATCTAAATAACCGAGCCTCTTGTACAAGGTTTTTTCAATACAATCTTTATTGGCATTGTCTATGCCTGTAACCATCTCTATAATATCAGTATTTTTAAATTTACAATAACAGGAGCATTTATGTTTCAGCTTAATAAGCACTAGTGCTAAGCTTAGTACAACAAGATTACGTCTAGTTCTTTCATAAAAAGAAGTTTGAACATGTCTGTTATTTTCTATCGCTTTCATTGGAAAATGTTTTTCAATAGCGTTAATGTTCCGTTCGTGGTAGAAGAATGTAATGAAACACCTCACTCCATCGACCTCGGTCCCAGTTTCATAGTGGAAGTGTAACTATCAGCTATTTGAACGATTTAATTTAAAAGTGACATATTACTGGAATAAGTAATTTATCTGGATGACTAAATATTGATGACTAGATATTGATTACTAGATATTGAAGAGTAGATATTGATGACTAGATGTTGATAAGAGTGATGAACGTTAAAATATTTGTTTGAAAAAGGAACATTTACTGTTCAAACGTTTGTTATTGCTACATAACTCTTTTGTAGCTCTTAAACATTCATATATGATTTATCATCATCATTAACATCATCTTCTGCATTATGAAGATTTTCATCGTTCATATTATCATTATCGTTATGGCAGGTTTTTTAAAGGGTAAGCAGAGATACGAATGCCAATTTAATCCTCACATACTCCACGTGTTTGTTTTAAATTCTACGTTTCATATAGCGATAATTTCTTATAAATATTATCCGCGTATTCTATTTAAAATTACCTTACTCCATTCGCAGCGTCCAGACCGAGGATAGGTCTTTTCCAGGAGTTAAACGTGCAATAGTAAATTGAGTTGGTCCTTTCAATATCTTGATATCTGACCACCGCCAGTGAGACCCGCTTCAAAGGAAAACGTGTAGTCACTGCATACGTGGCTTGTTCGACAGCGTGCGGCTGCGAGTAATTTAGTTTTTTGCCAATCATTCCATTGCCTAAGTTTGGGGTCTATGAACAATTCTGCTGAAACATGCGCAAGTGTGCTCTTTTCTTAACCAGCGCTTTGATAAACAGCTATTATTTGGTAGTTTAACAAAACGCTAGTGAATATTAAGTAATTTTGTTGAATAACACCCTAGTTAGAATCTTTTATGGTAGGTATTAAGTAGGAATATAATTTTGGTTTTATTTTCAATTTCATTCTTCTTAGAAATCAATTTACCCAAAAAGTCAATTTAGATTTTGGAATGCTTTGGATATTTAAGAATTGTGAACTGCAAATGAAACGTATAGATTTTGGCTTATGATCATTTACTTTATAATTATTGTTAGATTACTTAGAATCAACACAGTTTCACATGACACTAATATTACGGGAGAAATCCAACGTATAACCAGCACAAGTCAGCAGTAAGGCTCGCTAAGTACAGGTTCAAGAGTCGAGTCATTGTTTATCCTTAGACAATCCACAATGGATGTGTCTTACGTATTTAAATCAGTTTAATTCCAATCCTGCTTCAGATTACAATATTTTTTCACATTTATTACAATCTTGTTCATATGTGGTAATGGTGGAGAAAAAGTTAGTTCCGTTTGACTGGAGCGTCAAGGTAACACACACCGGGACATTAACGAGATGTCTGAATATTAATGCCAGATACCAGAGGGGAGATGATGGGATGTTATTATCTGATTGGAACGGAGTCGATACGTATACGTTTGTTCTAAATTTATCGACAAACATGGAATTGAAAATGTAGCGTTTTGATATAAAGGTTGTTAATGTGGCAGAGTTAGTCCCGTCCGTGCTTCTCTGCGCATTCCGTGATTGTGAGAGAATTCGGTGCAGTAGTGGAACGTAAAATTAGTTACACCCAAAATTAAAATTTGTATAGGTTAGGAGTAAATTTCCGAATATTGTCGTATGTTAAAAAGGTCGTTCTTTCTTAATGACGGGACGTATGTAGCTAGGAACATACTAAGTGGATCTGTGGGCATCACGTGTTGAAGGCGGATCATTTTCCCGAAAGGACGAAAGAGAAGCGCGAAAGAAAACAATTTTTGAGCCGTTGGCAAGCAGGAGCATCAAATTGCTCACACGTTATATAACGTTTGCGTAACCCAGTAAGTTTTGTGTGTGCGTAGGATGGAACAAGGAATGGAACAAACAAGAGCAGAGCCGAGCCTTGTCAGCACTTTCAGTCTGTCGTACGCCCAACGAACGAAAATGATTCTCCGTACCGACGTTTTAGAATTCATTTCACAATTCCTAACTCTCAGCTGAAGATAACTTGAAAACACCTACAAGTTGTCGAACTAATACTCTCCTTACCTCAAATGGTTAAACTTCAACAACATTTAACAGACGTAAGTGCTACTTGGGTGCAACGTAATTTCTACTTTAAGTTACGTAGTTAAGGTTCAGATTGGCCTGGTTGAGCTTGATCCGAAATAATTTGCTAAGCGATACCTGGTGTCTGGGACCTGTTGGTTACAGATAATTGTTTGGTTTAAGCAGAGTGTTTGGACTTAAACTGGTTCGTTTAGAAGGAAGTGTTTATTACCTTTGGAATATTTAACTTTCACATATCATAGGAGAGCGAAATTATTATTAAAATTGAACGTAATTTAATGACCTATTCATATCTCCATAGTTTCATCGTCATCATAAAACCCCCTCCGAAGCAGACGGGTTAGCGCCATAGTATGCCACGCTGGTCAAGTTGGTACTGGTAAACTCCACACACTCTAGAAAGCATTTCTTCTAGTTGTTATATATTAATATTTTAATAGAGTCTATAATGTATGACCAGTAAATTTTTTTCTGGGAGGTGATCGCGGTCTTGCCTTAAGAAATTGCATATCGATTTTCTTTTTAACTAAATACTTATTGAGGAACAAAACAAAGGAGTGCTAATTTATAGCTCTAAAATAAAACCAACGAAAAACGAAATTAAGAGCAAAGAAATGACTTGTACATGAATTTATGCCTTTGCAATGTTTTCATAAATATTAAAGATTTTATTTACACTACCATCGTGTTACTTAACCTTGGACTTCACGATTTGCTTTTAGACTTTAAGTGTATCGTGCGTGTTGTTAGATTTAATCACATTAGAGAAGGTCCGCAATATCTCTCGTAACTACTTACTCGTTACATAACACCTCTAAGACCTCTTCAGAAATCTCCATAATGCTTTAAAACTTCCTATGTACTCTTTCTAAGCCTGCATCTTTGCTGATTGACACTTGAGGATTATTTGTATCAGCACGCCTGGTCGTTTATGGTATAGACAGAGAGCACCGAGTGCGAAATATACTTGGAGACTAAAGACACTACAGTGCGTCTAATATTATTAAAATTGGAACCCATTTCCTGGCACAATCGTTTGACAGTAATAGCAGTCCAGAATACATGCAAGTAAATGTACCATGAAACACTGCTGAAATCACAAAGCAACCGCAAATTCCTGCCTCTTATAATAGCACCCTTTGCTACCCTTCATTAAAATGCCTGCCGAGCCTCCAAACGGCTCTCTTAATTCTTTAACACGTAACTATTAACCTAACGTCGTATGAAGGGTATATTGTTCGCGGGGAACTAAACGATTTCTTTAAAGAAATACGCATTAGACGACTTTGACGTCATTTGCATTGTGTGGTTCAGAATATTATATTTTGGCAATTAAATTCAGTTTATGTTTCATTAACCACAACTATTGTGCCATTGTAACAATAGGGTGTCTACAGATGTGAGCGCTTTGTATGCAATGGAAGTAATTCAATGTGTGACGTCTGTTTGATTTGTAATGGGAACACGTTGGGAGGTTATACAGATTGAGAAGTATTTCGTATTCCATACACACGCTTCATCACGCTTGTAATCTCCGAAGGGGTAGGCAGAGGAGTGTAGTACATTCCCACGTTTCACCAGTTACGTTTACGTCCCATGGAATAGGTGGTGATCCTATTGCCATACACTAGGCACAGAATTAGACTCCAAGCCACTAGTAGAAATTCTAAATTATAAAAATCCAATAATGCTCGGCCCGGGATTTGAACCCAGGACCTCCCGATCGGCAGTTGCGCTTGCAACCGCTCGATCAACGTGACAGTCAACATTTCGTATTCCAGCTGTCTATTATACTCATAAACTTAATAATCGGCTTCCATAGTTCCACCCGTGTGGAGTACTCTTATTATTTAGGTAAATGACTCATTTTAGTTAGAATTAGATTTTAATCTCTGTAGGACTTATTTCTTAAAAATAATTTCTTACTAACGCGGTAAAAAAAATTTGCTGTCTGTATTTCTTGCTTAATTTAAATATGCAGCTACAATTTCTGAAAAAAATTCAATACGTCTGCCTTTTTTTTTACAAAGGAATACCGCTTTATCGGATTAAAAAAAAATATTCTTTGTGACTGCCTGGTTGGTCGAGTGGTTGCTCGGGCGACTGCCAATCGGGAGCTCCTGAGCTCAAATCCTGTGTCGGGTGCTATTGGATTTTTCTAATTTAGAATAGAAAATAGAAACACTCCTCTACCTATCCCTTCGGGGATTGATGTAACGTTACGTTATTTTTATTATCATAATATTTGTATTATGATGTTTATAGATTTATTTATTCAACCGGCTCTATGCGGATTTAGGGTTCAATTTGCTTAATACAGCCGGAAATAAAAAAGTTCAAAACAAGTCAGCTTCGGATCGAATTCACGTAAAACCCTTTATCGGCGAACATGTTTAAAACAAATTTAGCTGGCTGTATCAGCACGGTTTATATACAGACTAATCCGGAACCGACTGCAATGCTCGCGCTAATACCTCTTTTGTTGTACACACGTGCCCCATTGCCTTTATCTGTTGCGTAATTTTTTTCAATCCACATTTTTGAAGCCATATTTTATTTCGTGATTTATTGTACCATACGCCTGATTAATGTAAATAGCTGCACATGCCACACGCACAATGTGTCATTGCCATGTTGTTTTTGTCAGGCGTTCTCGTGTTTACTTTCTTTGTTTTTGTTATGGATAATTGTCTCTACGATCAGTAAGTGGAAATTTGTTATTTTCAAAATGTAAATAGAAGTTTTATATTCGACGTAACATAATACGTCATAACTATATTCTGTAATAAAACCTTGCAATTTTTTTTTAATATTAAATCCGAACACACCACGATGCTCACTAGTCAGTCCGTTGTTGCAGATCAACATGTGGTCACTTCGTGGCCATACTCGTTTTAAAAATTTCCCTAAAAAGCCGACGTCCCGCTATATGTACATAATTTTATTCTGTTTTCTATATTTATCGTCTGTTAGACATCTAACATTAACGATTGCGTTTTAAATAAAATGCAGAATTTATCTATGTTTAAACGGAAGGAAGGCGTCAGAGTGGCTCTTAAATCTAGTACCAGTTGCTTGTCAGATTTCGTTTTTACTCAGTAATCCTTTGTACTCGAAAAAGCCACAACCCGTGTACTTTCGTTAGAACGCTAATCTTTCCTTTGTGACGGACAACTCCAAACCGTAGCCAACATTTCTTCTCCTTTTGTAGGAATGTTAAAAGTTTTACGGTACTATAATAGCGTGCAGTTGGTTGGTTTAACAAATATTCGTACCCAAATGTTTTTTATTTCTCATACAACTTTTGCGTTTTTTAACAAAAAAAAATCAATGAGGAATGCAATTGTTATGTACATACTCGTATTTTGACACGAAATTTAAAGCAGGAAATCCATTCACTGAAACCTTCATGCATATATGATTGGCATAGTTACACTTATAACATTTGTTAGAATTAACTTAAATAGAATTCTAGCAAACAACATTTTTATATGACTTTTTTATTATATCTTTACGTCAGTTTCCTTATGGGTTAGGCAGAGAGCACCGAATACCAGATGTCTCTATCCTCAAATACCTGACGTGGTTCATCTACATTCATTGCTCTTTTCATATCCGCACGTCAGTTTTAACGAACTGTTCCAAACACACACGTGCACGTGCGCACGCACACAAGCACATGCCGGTGTTCTATTGTAACACGAAGAATTACGTCAAATATTGGGTTAATTGTATGACTGGTACCGAAACGATTGCGTCTAAAGTCATAGCAGTTTGCTGCCTGTTAAGAATCCGGGCGCTGTAGTTGGCCCCACGTACTCACCCGGCGCCCATAAATTGCGTAAAACTACATGAGCTCCCGCTGGCGACGAGCCAAGCAAATGTCAATGCAATCGAGTGCTGTTGACAATTGGTATTAATTAAACCATCGGCTGTAACAGTTTCGCAGCATCACGACTGCCTTCTGTGGTGTCCACCGAAACGTTTAGCTGATGACTGAACATAACAAACTGACGGACTCATCGTCATTATCATCAACTCTTTCATCCTTTCATGGTCCGATACCCGTCTTCTATCATAATGATGGTGAGGGTTATGGCAATAGTGGCCACGATGGCCAAGAGCGGATTGGCAGACTACACACATCTCAGAGAACGCTTCGGAGAACTCGAAAGTGTGCAGTTTTTCTGACCATGTGTTCTTTCACAGTTACAACAAGTCATATTTAAGTTTAAGATACACATTTTTGTAAAGAGGAGCGCCCTGGGATTTGAACCCAGGCACCTCGGAATTGAAGGCTGGATTCTAAACCACGAAGCTATACTGCTGCTGGGCTATCTGACTGACTGACGATGACATTCGTTAATGATTTGGTATAGAAAGTTCGAAGTAATAGTAATTCGCAATCAGCAGGAAGTAGTTTCGAATCACACAGTTGATGTAACAATAATAGATACTTTAGCTGATAGCTGAATGGAAATCGAACTCGCCGATAAGCGCCGCGACGTCTTGTCAAACGAACAAGTTTCCAATCGAGCGATCTGCAGTTGTGTTAAGGGTGAGCCCATGGTACTGAGAGGAGCGGTACGGATGATTTTAGGTAGGTGATTTGTATGTCTTTTTCTTGGCAGTAAATTGAAGTTGGAAAAGGATGAAAGTGTCCTATTCGTGAAACAGATGATGCTTGTAATAATACTATCATTTTTTAACTCTTTTAAACTAAGCATAGGTACTGAAATATATTTTAATATACACGTAAATTCTAACAGCTACCATTTTAATTGTACGATGTGATCAGAAATTGTTTTATTTCCTCAAAAGTAACATATATGTTGTACAATATACTTAGTATTCAGTCTTGAAAAATGTTTCGGATATCATAATAAAAACATCCCCTATACTTACACCATCAGTCCCAGCGCGACGGTACATTTCAGGCCAGTGCTAAGTTCCGAGGATCAGAAGCGACAAGCGGACGACAATCGCAGCAATCTTTAACGTCTACGCGACTGTGAATTCGCTAAGGATTTTATTTTATTGGACTTGAAAGAGCTTTGTGCTCTAAGCTGGAATGTCTTCTCCTAACTAGCCTTTGTGGAGCATTGTTTCGAGAAGTACATTTCCTAATTGTACATAGACGTATCATGCTCGGGAATGTCTTTGGCAACTGGAAAAGAGATTTGTTCTTTAAAGCTTACCTTACAAAGTTTAACAGATGAATTATTTTTTTTGCATTCCTGATAACGTAATATTAATTCATGGATATTTATAGACCAATTTTTAATAAAGCGAAGCATTGTTTGGGATTCTTATGTGTCAATATATAAGACAATTATAACCTTCATCATAATTTTCATCAACCCTTATAAAATTCTATTCTTGGACACAGGTCCCCGTCAAGACGTTGAAGCTATAGTCTCCTAATCTAATCAGGTGCATATTTGGCTGGCTTCCCATATCCTGGAAAATGTTTCGGAGAACTCAAAGATGTGCAGGTTTCCTTATGATATTGCAGCTTATAAGTTTGCATTATTCAAAGGACGAGTGTTTTCCGCAGGCCGCTCGTGGATTGCCAAGATTCTCCAAGGTGTACCTGATATTGCACTTGGTTGTTCGTTCAACAAAAAGACTGAATTGATTCAATATCCTCCTATAATGGAAGATATCGTAGCTCGGTTTATTTTATTCTGGCGACAATCTGATTTTCGCACTACTGACGCCTTCCTCACAGATAGATGAGTGCTCGATGGCGCAGAAATCTAATAAACAGTGTCATATACCGCGAAATAGAATTGCGTGCTTTTTTGTTCGTATACGAGATCCTGGGATCAGGACGAGGGATTCGATGACATTGTAAATAGCGAAATAACGGAGCAGCGGGGTCGTCAAGTATCGAATATATGTCGATTTACGTACCGACACTAGTCAATAAAATTACATCAACGAAAAATATGAGCGAGTGACAGTTATTGTCTAGTAAATGTAAGGAAGGTAAAAACTAGTGATAATAAAAGTATTGCTGGAATGGAAGCATTTATATCATTTAGTTTTCCTAACAACACTAGTAGTTAACTAGTACCAGTTGGTAAAAGGACTGTAGTAACATCAGACCGGTTAGTTTAATGTTAGTATAAATATAGTTGGCGTTAGTTAGTATCCGTCCCGTTTGAAGTTTATCCCAGAGGGATTCCTAGACTAGAGTACAAAGGTAGTCGCTTCTAAGATGCGGGTGCTACCAGTGGTACCTACTGGGTAGATAGTCTGATAGATAGTCGCTCCTACAATGTTATATGGAGACTATGGTTGTCATCCAATATTTTATACCAAGACCCAAATTGCTTTGATAAAACTTTTTCCTCCTGCGATTCTCAACCTGTATGCCTATCGGAGATTAGAAGCAAAACGCCTTTTAGGATATTGAGACCAGCAGTGGACTAAGACCAGTGGATGAGACTGATGATGATGATGATGAAGATGACAATGATACTTTCTTCACATTAGACTCATGGTACTTAGTTTCCAGGGATAGTGTACTAACAGGTATTGTGTAACAACAAGTTTATTATCTATAACTATATTGTCAATATTGGAATTGTGTAGTTTGGCTATGATTTCACCCTGGAGATGACTTCCAGTAAGATTACTCGACAAGACAAGTCGAACCAGCTCAAAGCGAATGGAGTTTGAACTAATCTTAGGCGGTTACAACTTAGACCTAATTTCACAAAACAAATTCCACAGATACAGAACTATTCCTTTGTCTTAATCGTTTCAAAACTCTAAATCTATTCGAGCGTCTCCTTATTAAAGGTACTCAACTATATTTAATTTCGATAAATGATTTTCAATTACCGAAATAACCTGCAGCCTTTTTAATTATCCAAAAGCAAATTCGAAAAACTCCATATTCGAAGTTGAAATTTGCTCCGGAAACCGGTATATTCCGTACACAGCTTTTGTACGTTCCTATTTAGTTATGTGATTGATTTTCCGAGGAAACTTTATTTTCTTTTGCATGTTTCCCGCTTTTATAAATAATTTCCCACTGCATCGGATAGCAGATGTGAAGAATTTTGGCATCGATCTTATTCCGATATTAACTATTTAATAACGTTGGTTGGTAACATTCCAGAATTAAAATCATTAACCTTCTTCTATGTTACGGAATTCTTGACGTTTTTTGATTAATTTGGGTATTTTTTATGTTTATTGTTCAATGACTTTGTTTTAACAGATTCCAGAACCTGAGTTTGATGGAAAGTCAAAATAAAACGATTGTGTTCTGAAAATCAGGTCTCTAATTAGGTCTCTTAAATTAATCAGCATTGTCGTCAAGTGTGTTTTATTTTGGAATTTTAAACAAAACAATATTACTGTAGCAAGTTCCTACCGTTATATTGTGATAACTCGGTCAGATAACGAAAGGCGCCGGCTCCAACACCTCCGGCGGATATTGTATGTAAACTAGATGTCTAAAGTCATTCAGTGGCAATTTTGTCGTCTTCGGCAACTTTATAGACTTCATAAAAATTGAACCTTGTACAGAAATTGTTTTTATATTTATTTTTTAACATGAAGTAACTTTAACCTAAGCTTGTTCTACATAAAACGTACTTTTTGCAATTTAGGAACTAAAATAGATATCAACGAGGTGAAATATTGTAATAAATTTTAGGGATAAACTTAAAGAAACAGAATTACTATCAACTATCATATTACAGTATTAAACTGCTGTCTGGAGCTCCAAACGTGAACCTTTTAAGTACGTCAAGTGACAGACGAAGAATGTCCGCGAAAGAGCAAACGGCATAAGCTTGTTTAAAGCAATTGTTCAAAGAGGGAACGAGTAAAGGAAAAGGAAGGAGTAATTGTAGGAAAATTTTGTGAGAGGCGAGAAAGCAGAAGCGTGTGACAGTATGAATCCGAAGTTCGAGAGGATTAAATTCAGTGCTGTCGGCTTTGAAGGGCGCGGCTGGCGGAGATTACTTTGAGAGACATGATGTTGGAAGCCTTTATCGGAGACCTTTTAAGCCTACTACAAGTTCTGCTAGACTAACTTGTCGATGTTTATAAGTCGGACGCCAAGGTTATTTGACTAAATGATTCAAGTTTTTTGTACTGATTTGTTTGCATCCCTTATTTGTCATTAAACATATCAACTTTTCACTTGCTTACATTTATTATATTATTCAATTATGTTATTTGATAATTTCGTCCACTAGATATTAATAACAGATTTATTCTCGATTCATATACGGATTGGCCACCATTAACATTTTGTATTATGGAAGACAATTTAGAAATCACTTTAGCTTCATTCCACGCAGCTACACATATATATCTTCTATTCTGTAGGTATATCCATAGAAAATTCAACATTTATTTGCAAGTGTATAGGCTCCTCTATATATTATACAAAAAAGCAGTTGACACGTAAACCCTCAGCCAGACGCCTTTCACATCCGCGTCGCTGCGTTTAAACATTTTTTTCAATTAAACAGCGTGAAGTGCGTTCCATTTCACGTACATAAGATGCGAGAGGAGCTAAATCAACACGTATGGACGCGTGACATTATTCATATATGCAAATCCCTTTGCAGCGTCCCGAAGAAGGACGAGGGCAAAATATTACCATGCTTTGCATCAGCAAAACCTTCCACCACAATTATCAATATTCATCAGTGCGAAATCGTAATGTTCTAATAAGGTGGATGTTCGTATAAAAATTCATTGACGCTAACGAGTTCAGCTGTCAAGTTTCTTTGACTTTCTATGTTTATTAATGCTTAAGGTGTATTGTACTTTTAGATTTTCATAGAAAACTTTATTTAGGTTTAAATTTTGTTTTTAGCAAGGTTTGAGACATTAGGGACTTTCAGTTTGAAAATATATTTTAAGGCATTCAACACATTTGTTACTCCTGTGATGTTGCACATGTTTATGCTCCGGCGGCCACTTGTCCTTATGTGGGTTATGGCTGCCTGTCTATTTACCATGTCTCTTAATATATAAAAACGATTTTTCGACGTTCTGTTCTAGTTTTGTAATTAATATTATAACATTGTCTAATAGCTTTATATGTAGGAAGTCTCCAGGGAGATTCTAATGGGAGCGGATGAATTATCCTATTTTGATATTTTATTCCAATTTGTATACTAATCGATGTCCAGTTATACTGCCATAATTTGTGCGACAGAACTCACACAAAATGCGTTTAAATGTAGGTAAACAACATTATAACTAATTGCATAAAGCATTTCATCTACACGAGAAACTGTTCAACAAACAATTTCGCCTATTTCCTATTCGCTGCGATGCGATACGGAAGTGGATGCAGCTAAAAGCGGGATTGTTCCGAAGTGGGTGAACTGTTCAAACAATTCACTATTTCACGAACTGTACCCTGATGTTTCAGGATGTTCGTGTGCTCTCGCTGCTGTCCATTTTAGCTGCAGGACTTGCCACACTGTTTCATTAATTGAAATATTTCTAAATAGATTTGTGCCGCGAGCCTAACGGACTTCCTCAACTATTTTTTTGGCTTGTCTGTTTGTCTAGTGGTTAGTAAAACATGACTGCTAAGTCGGACGTCGTAATTTCGATTACAGTCCAGGATAAATATTTGCTCGATGGGCACTGATTTTTGTTTTATCTGGCTAGTTTATCATACGTGTAGTTGCCGTATGCGTGCGGCCGTGTGCAGAGATGACCCAAGATTCTATTATTCTCAATATACAATGTCATTATGCGAGACGGGAACGATTGTTCGTGGTTCTTTCACAGTCCGGTGTATAGCCGCTTAAGGTGACCAGTAAGGTACAGTTAATTACAGATAGAAGGCGATCCGTCTTAATGGTCAGGTCTAGTTACGCATCTGTGATCAAAATCCAGGAGGATTTTCAATTGGATACTGACGTGTACGTCTAATCTGCAATATTCGGCCTATTTCAGTCCACTGCTGGACATAGGCCTCCCCTAATGTGCGCCATTGCGCCCTGTCC
>DWJK01002223.1:0-15023 GCA_018248815.1 Croniades pieria auraria
CATTTCAAAAAAAAGGATATGAGCTTTAAATGAGCGAAAAGAGCTTTAAATGAGCGAAAAGAGCTTTAAATGAGCGGAAAGAGCTTTAAATGAGCGAAAAGAGCTTTAAATGAGCGAAAAGAGCTTTAAATGAGCGAAGTTTAAATCAACGAATTAATCACATGATGTTATGTTCGTGATACTACCACTGGGCGACCGCTAGTTATTATTTTATCTTTATCACATGCGATCCTTTAGGGGGTAGTCAGAGACTACCTAGTAGCAAATATATCTTTCGATGCAAACCGACTATTGTTACATGAGGTACATTTTAACAGTAGTGCAGCGGCTAGAACGTCTAGTCAGTAACGGCCCCACGGTGTCGATTGTGCTGCCCTAGCTCGCCTTGCGGCATGGCTCCTTTCTTTGTGAGTGTTAATTAAAAATGTATCGGCATATAACAATGAGAGGATAATTTAACCTGATTTAATACAGACGTACAATCAATTTACGTACAGTAATGAGGAGCTGAGGTGGTTTTCTTTTATCTTCTTTGCATTTAGCAGATTTCAGGTTTAATTCATGGGATATAAAACATATTTTGCTTATTTAGTTTCGGAACTAAGACCGAGGCCGAAGACCAGATGGGCCGATATCATAGCGAAAGACATGACCGCCTGCAAAGTTTCCGCGAACGACGTGTTCGATCGCGCGAGGTGGAGAGAAAAGATGCGGAAAGCAGACTGCACAACCAGATGGGAGTAATAATGCTCAGGAGGAGAGAGAGGAGAGAGAGTTTCGGAACTAGTATTAGATATGTATATGGTAATCGCTATTGTTTGATGTGTTTGTCTGTAGTTTGAGAATTATCTAGAAATATGTAGTTTAGCATTATGGTAATCGAACCGTGGCTAGCAGCCTATCTTCTACAGTTAATTGAACGTATATACCGTATATATAACGTTACTTTTTTTGGAAGTCTCTCATTTAATCACATTCGGTGATTGACATGTATTTCACAAAAGATGTGTTATTTTAGGAACTATAATTTAAATTAAACGAAAGATTACGTAAAGGCAATAACAACAATGTACATATTCTGGTTTATTTAACTAAAATGTAAATCGCAAACAAAAAATTATTACATATGTATATACTCATATATATGTGTAAATAATATCAAATTTAGAAAAAACAATTAAAGAAAATGACAAAAAGAAAACACGACTCTATATTTTTAGGTATACATATTTATTTTTATAAATTATGCGGTCACATGATATAAATTAATTTATGTACAATTAAATAATACAGTTAAATTTATATAAAAATAATATAATAGATTCAGGTCGGTTACAACCCACGACCGTTTCATAGATACTCTGTGGTGGCGTACAAAATACCCGAGAAAGGGTCAATGGATCTTCTCCAAACAGACCCGAATCTAACGCAACGTGTATTAAAGATCAAGCTTAAATTCCCAAAGAGAAGCTGAAATTACATACTGTTAAGTGACACATAGAATTATAAACAGAAAATAACAATTGATAATGTCGATAATAGATAAACAATTCAACGTTAACAGTGACTAGAGAGCGTACGAGGATTATACCTTCCAAGCGACTTCTCATAGGCATTCGATAGGGTGTAACACTTAACATTACTTAATAAATTAATAAATAAATTATATTTATAAAAAAAAGAACTGCTTTACACTAAGACTCCGAGTTGTATAAAAATCGTATTCCGTTATCATCTCTTCTTGAATCATACACAAAAATTTGTTTATATTTTTAGACCTTACAGGGTGGTACATTGGGCCCGCTCTTTTAGTTATGTCAGTCCTTGTTTGAGATTAGTTTAGTTATCAACTACGTTAAGGTAGAAGGCAGCAAGGGAATCTCCCTTGGAGCCGACGGCGCGGGCCTGGTACTGTCCACTGTCATCGCTTGTGCACTTCACAATCTCCAGGCGGTATTTCGAGGTGCCCTCCATTGTGAACCTATATCTAGTCGAGGTCTCATCGATTTGTTTGCCGTCCTTCAGCCACTGGAGCTGGAGTGGTGGCTGTGGAATGAAAAGAATACTATTAATTTTTGAACTCCAATTGAATTACGTACGTTATAAAAGAGCGAGAAGACAGCTTTGTATCATCTTTTTTTACAGTAAATAGATGTAATATATCTGTTTATATGTATGTAATGTTTTAAAAATTAATTTTCTATTATCCGATTACATTTTTTTTTTCTATTAAGACAAATTAGAAATCGCAAATTAATTTGAATATAAAATTTGTTCATCCGACTGAACTTGACATATAAAATCCATATTAATTACTTTATTAAATTGCGCTTAATATTTTGTATAATATGACCTATTATTTGTGGAGGCACTAAGTACTTTGAAAACCCCAATATCCCAAGCTAGCCTTTCTGTACCTCTTATACCGTAATTTTGGTACAAAATGACTTTCAGCGACTCAAATTCTCACCTTGTCCAGCTCAGCGGTGAATACGGCTGGCTCATCGGCGTTCACTGTGGTGGAAGCAGGGAAGGCGGTGTACTGGGGCGCTGCGGAGACTTCGCCCGATACGTTCACGACGAGCGTACATGACGAGAAAGACTCGCCGGCGTCGTTAAACGCCTCGCAGGTGTACACGCCTGGGAATTTATAAAACGTTGCATTACAATTGCAAACTGGCATGTCTGCAAGTTCATTGCAGTCTGTAGACATTTCTAGGCAACCTTCAATTCCATAAATTCATGAGAAGCACGTTAAAATGTCTTATGTAAATTCCACGCATGATAGAATTACAAGTGCTATGAATAATTTTTCATAGGTATTAATGAAACATGCGGAGAAACATTAGAGACGAGCAAGGAGCCGCTTGCGCTCATATATCTGCAACCGAACTAGAACTGAAAGACAAAGGTAGTGGTACATTGTCCTAAAAAATAAAATAAATATCGACTCGACTATTCTACTTTAAATTACAAACAGCTAATCACATATAAATATCAGAAATAGCTTATTCGTGCATAATACATCTCCGTTTTTATTGACAGATTTAATTCTGAGAAATGTAGAACTTGCTATGCAAAAAATTTTATCAAACGAATATAATATTTAAATTTTGTGTATAATGTGACATCTGTATATTAATTGAGCAACTAAATATATTATATTCTCAATCCGTCACCAAACGCCATCTATAGTTTTAAGTAACACTACAATGAAGGCATCTATTAATTACTAATTCTATCTTATCGTCAAGAGATGTCGTTGATGGCTACAAATACAAAATACAATACTCTAGAAATACACGCAAACTGTCAATAGATGGCACTATTTACTATCATCGAATACAATAACCAACACTTGTATATTATTTTTACAAACATTGTTACAATCTTATGTGACAAGTATAATTATTAAGTTTACATCTTATGTGTTTTATCACATAGTGCTATGTCCTTACCGGCATCCTCGGGGAATATCTCAGCAATGTGCAGTTTGTGAATGTTGGCCTCAGAAGAGTACTGGAAGTCCTTTGAAGGCTTGATTTCTTTGTTGTTATGTAGCCAGACTATATCAAATCTTTCGGCACCCGCAATTCTATAAGAAGTTGGAAGGAATGAAGTATTAATATACTGATTCAATAGGATTAATAAAATCAATATGTCGAATAGCCAGTGGGCTATTTAATTTTAAACTTGTTATTTTAAATTACAATACTAATTTGCAATAATAATTTTAAACCAACATAAAAATTAACAGGCATTTTAAGCAAAAAAAATGTACATTTTGGAACAGTATTATCAAACTTCTGTCTAATCCGAACTCTTAAGTACAAAATTATAACAATACTCCACTAGAAATAATAAAGTTTTAGTTAATTTACCCAGTTACCTATCGTATATAGGTAGGTATATTTAGCGATTACTGACCTACAAGAGAGCGTAACAGCATCACCGTCGTTGACAATCTGTGACTTCGCGTGGTCAACGATCCTAGGCGGTTTGTCGCCCAACTTCAGAGTGCCGACTCCAGCTGGGGTGGCGTCAGCTATGAAATCAATTTGTTCATTAGTACTATGTAAACGGTCCTTATGGTAAGGCGTAGTAGTTCGTCCCCCAATTGGAACACTATCAAAGCTTATTTTATCAACCTGCTTCTCAATACTGATCTGAATTTAATAATAATAGAGACAGATGCAGCGGGGAGTGGTTCTTCTTTTGATCTTGTATAAAAATGTCAGCATCAAAATTGTTATTAATATGATTCTTACCTTTAACGGAGACCTTGCACTTAGTCTCCACTTCACCCTGGCTGTTGATAGCCTTCAGGGAATATACACCTTCGTCCTCAGGGAAAATTTCATTGATCGCTAGTGAGGCCACGCCGTTCTTGTATTTCAGGTCCACGACCTAAATGCAAACACGGATGAGCAATGCAATAGTACCCAGACAATATAATTAACATAAATGACATTGACATCTACATATTACATGTCTGTCTTAAGCCATTAAAAGTTTTATGTATCCGTATTAATGCGTGTGTGTGCATGTCTGTACGCCATGCGTGCGCGTGGATGTCTGTATGTGTGCGTGCGTTAATGTGCGTGTGTACGCATACCTCAGAGGAGTGCAGCGGCTTGCCGTCCTTGTACCACTCGACGCGCGGGTCGGGGTCCCCGCGCACGGAGCACGACAGCAGCAGCGGCGCGCCGTCCCGCGCGCACACCGCGTCGGGCAACGCGCGCGCGAACTTCGGCGCACACATCGACGAGTCCGATGCGGGCACTGCACACATCATCATACAATGGTCATGAACCGATTTTACTCGTTTAACGTTTTAAAATGTCATTTATCAAGGAATACATATACATGTATGTCATTAATACATTCGTTCGTTCGTTCGTTCAATCAATCGTTTTAGTTCTTTCCGTCATTTATTCATTGTTCGCAATTACTCGTATCGTTTACTCACTCATATATTCGTTCATTACGATCACTCCTTATTATAGTAGGTACTTTAATTACGATCGGTTTGGAGAACCAAATTCTGTTCCATTTTATAGTACCTATAGTACAGAAGTTTGTAGTAGGACTTTCTACAAATATGTAATATTTAGTTTTAAAAAAAGGCCTCGAATATACATATGTACGTCAAATACAGGTAAGTTACTACAAGTAGGCTACAACTTTAGAAACAGCAAGTTTCATAGTCACCACAGCTTTATAAAAAAAAATATATTGCATAATGTTAGAACTATTTACCTTCAATAAATGAAAAATATTAATATCACCGGGAAATTTTTGTTCCTTTAATTCACATTCTGTAACACTTTCACCACGGTTGCTTTCAAAACAAAACTTCACAGAATTGTTCTTTTACATAAAACTTATAAATTTATTCACGGTTCCAAGAACTTCGTACATAATATACGATATTTTAGATACATCAACAGTCCATGTGCTTAATGAAACGACACTGATACTGAGTGTCGAGCGCATCCCAGCATACGGCTTCGGACAAATTGTATTACATCAAGAACACATACAAGTATACTGGCACTGTGTTGCAATATAACATTCATATTGGCCAATATGATCAGAGGAAACACGACCTTATAAGGAGGTTACCGCTGAGGAGACAACTCCTATATGATTATTATACTACATTCTTCAGTGGGAATCGTCGCAAGGACAATATGACCCGATGTACTGAAATATTACCTGAGAGGAAAAACTTTTACAAATATAGCTGGTGAATGGTAAGTTGGAATTTGTTTTATATTCCATTGTTCAGATCTTCGCCAATCAATAGCGGTTAATTTGATTCAGTCATTAAACTTGTCGAAAACCCGAATCGATAACTCGTAAGTTAGAAACATACGAACATACTAACATACACATATTATACTGGATATTAAACGTAACATCACGCCTGTAATCCCCGAAGCGGTAGGCAGGGGAGTGTAGTACATATCCACGTTTAATTAGGAAATTCCCATAGTATATATATTTGTTATATTTTGTTTATTCACTCTTCTCCATTTATTTATAACCGCCTTCACGCATTTCCCACTACCCAAAGGTTGACTGGCAGAGAATGCTTTTAGCATTAAGCCCGCCTTTTTATTCCTTATTACTCGTATGTTGTAAGGTGTAAATAAAGAATAAATAAATAAATAAATTAATTAAAACTGTCATTATTAAAAAATGAGAGGAAACGATTAAATTATTTTACCTCGTCACTTGGCTTTTTATTCCTTTTTATTCCTTATTACGTCGCCTTTTTATTTCTTATTACTCGTATGTTGTAAGGTGTAAATAAAGAATAAATAAATAAATAGATAAATTAAAACTGTCATTATTAAAAAATGAGAGGAAACGATTAAATTATTTTACCTCGTCACTTGGCTGTAGCCTGAGCCTTACTTTTTATGGCTTTGTTTTGTTTTTTTAGAGATAATATTTGTTTCTCGTTTTACATTTATTTAAGTTTATGTCTGCTTTTTTCCTTTAGCTCTATATATTTGACTTTTAAGAAATTGATGTGACTTCCCAAGTTTTTGGCACTACCGACAATTTTTTTATTGTTTTACCTTCAAATGTACTTTCTAAATGAGCATAACAATAATATTTATTCGTCACGTGATTTCTTTCTTTTTGTTCTTTCATCTGTCTCCCTCGTCCTTATAATTTGGGTCATTGCTATTTCATAGTCTACCTAGTTTTGCGTCATAACACATTTTTGTTGCTTGAAACCCGCTCGTCGGTAATACACAAACATTCTAATATTTTCCATTTCTCTACAATGTTGTCAATACATGTCATATATTAACAATAATGTATTGCTATACGTAGGCTTTTTTAAAAAGTTGGATAATTTGATGTAGTGTTGTTTGACATTTGTTGAAGGGGTAGGCAGAGGAGTGTAGTACACCCCCACGTTTCACCAGTTACGTTTAAGTTCCACAATGGCCTATTGCCGTACACCGGGCACACAACCAGTCTCCGAGTCACTACTAGGAATTCTAAATTGGAAAAATCCAATAGTACCCGACCCGGGATTTGAACCCAGGACCTCCCGATCGGCTGTGGCGCTTGCAACCACCCGACCAACGAGGCTTGTGTTCAGGACTATAAAGAATTTATTGAGGGCCGGTGTTTATCTTACAGTTCATATTCATACCTTTAGCGCCGTATAACTCTTAATATATTCTCTTAATATTCTTTATCACTCCATTTTCTCTCGAGACAAGTTATATTAAGTTAATGTATAGTTTTTACCACGTCATGATTTTAAATGTACAAAGAGGTTAAATTCAGCGCTATACATTAACTCAATTTTTTTTTTTATATTCATAATGTTTTTATTGCACGACCGAAACCTGATTTTCAATCGAAACCGAATTTTTGACCGAATTCGGCTGAATTTTTAGTTTTGGCCGAAATCGAAACTGAGACTTCAAATACTGCTTTTTAACAAAATTTTCATATGTACTTAAGGTATCAAGACGTCTGTTTTAAAAATGTACCAAATGCTTAATTTTAGAGTTTGTGCTAATTTCGTGCTTATGTTCATGACTTTTAAGTTATTTTTCATTGGCTTCTGCATAAGGGAGTGCAGTGTTTAATTCAAAACATGAGTGTAATTTTTTATAGCATTTTTTAACTCCGGCTCATTGAATGAACCTACTGCTAATTCCTAATATTCTTTGCGAAAAGCAAACCTCAAAAACGCACGTAATTCTACAAAAAACAAAGCATGCTTTTTCGTTTTTAACTCTTGGCCAATTAAATCTGGCGTTGGTGGAAATATACTACTTGAAAGATTTTATTGTCTTTTGTTTGAAATCTGCGTCTTAATATAAAAAAAAACTATGCATACGAGTACATGCCTTACATATATGAGTTGGAAAAACGAAAAAATCTTTAAACATTTGTAAAGCTTGGAATACGCGATACATATCGGTATTAGTTTTATTAAAAGTTAAAAATTACTTAGAAAAATGACATACAGAATGTATGGAAAACGAGTGGTGGTTGTAACATGGCTGAGTGCTCTTATCTGTGTCACTTGCGCACTTCAAGATAAAGTAAGTTTTTATACACAGAATTTGTTTAAAAATTATTACAAATATATAAATATTATCACTGTTTATTACTAATTTATAAACATCCATATTTCGTTAACTATAAAGTCAAATCGAGGACGGGGCACGATGGCGCTCATTGGGGAGTCCTATGAGCTGCAGTGGACAGATTAACTGACGATGTTAATGACAATAAAATCAATTTCAATTGGGTAATCCATTTCTCTGAATCTTTACGCAAAACTCTCCATGACTATGGCTTTAACCCTTCTCATCAGCAGTGGGACGATAACAGGGTTGGTGTTAACGAAGTACTTCATCGATAAAGTTTGCATCACTTTTGCTTCTCTGCACTACTCACTTTATTAAGAAGTTTTATCCATGACAATTGTTAATATTTCAGACTTAAAAATCCACTTGCACGGTGTCCTGCGACAAATTGCGAAATTTTAAAATCCCATGTTAGACATGCACTCTTTTTAAACCGTAGTAAAGAAATTTAAAGATTGGCAAGAGTTGCAACGTATTCGTGACTAGTTTCAAATAGGACAGATATTAATTTTTGCTAAATGCTATACCCAACCTAATCTTTTCCTGCAGTTCTTCAACTTGTATCAATTGACTACCTGCCACCAACATTCCCACTCCTACAGTCCTATTCATGGTTCGTTGCAGATGTCTATGGACAGCAGGGGCCACTTGTGACCACTGTAGACTCACTTACTTATCCTCTTGACTTGACAATAATATCATGACCAATTCTTTGGGATATCACACTGACACCTTAACCAATTTAAATATTTCGTGCATTTATTTTATTAGTGCTTTTAATTAATTAGTTGATATGTGAATAACTATTCATATTCATAATAACTATGTTCATATTCATGACAGTTGTCAGAAAAGTGAAGATTTTGGTTTTTACATGTGGTATCGTATTGTAGAGTAATTGCTTTTTAATATGATTCGAAATAACTTAGTGTGATTTATTTAGTTATTTTTATCTCATCTGCATATGTTATAGCTCAGTTATTTGTTTACTTAATAAATATAACTATTTTTTTTTAAAAAGCAATTTTTTAATAACTGTTTTAATAGTATAAATATTTTTATAAGGCCTATGTCCAGCAGTGGACTAAGATTGGCTGATAATGATGATGGCATAGTAAAAACTCATTTGGTCAAACATATTTTGGTCAGCCTATAACGGTTTCCCAACGTTGCTTAATTTTGTTTAAACTAACTTTACTTGTCCTATCTTTTTATTTATATTTCGCCTAGCAAATAAGCAGATGGGTCACCTGATGGTAAATGCGCATGGTCCCCCATAACCAGTTACAAGACCCAAGGAGTGGTCAAGGCCTTGCCGTCTTTAAAGGAGAGTTCTTTTTACATCATTCTTGAAGAACTCTATAGCGTAGCGCCACGGGAATATTTCAGAAAATAGTTAGTTCTGCATTTTCACATGTAAGATAAAAACAAATGTACAAACTGAACCATAGAGAATTGCTAAGCATTGAGTTGATATTCGAAATCTCATTTTTCCGCAATTGGTGCGTTGCAGGAAGGTTAAAATGGCCAAGATAGCCTATGGCCTTGGAAAACTTCTTAAGTTGTTTACATATGTACATCTTTAAGAGTGATTAAGCATTGTCGTAAGCTAATAGAGTGTTTTAAAAATTTCTGGGATGGTGTCAAAAATATTGGCTTCAATACTTACATGCGAAATTTAAAAGGCGTCGAATCTAAATGTATGTAAAATTTTGGAACAAGCTTTCTTCTAAGGTATTTCAGGGCGTTATGTGTGGGGCTCTACAAAAAAGCCTCTTTTCATCAGGCCCGTCTGCTAGGCTTAGTGGGCTTGTAATTGTAATAAAATATGTATATTCAGATAATCATCCGTGTAGCACCGGAAGCAGTACTGGAACTTCGACGGGAGGCCGTCGTTTGCTCTGAAAAAGTCGTTGTCGACGCGAGCACCTTGAAAGAAATTATCGATTGGTCTTTGGAGAAAAACGAAGCAAATATAGCATTCCTTTATTGTGTATGCACAAAGAGTGGATTCATTGATAGCGAGGGTCATATAATTGTTGATAAAATGCTCAGCAATGAACTCGGAAACGGCACAAGAGAAGATTACGTGCATGGAATAAATGACTGCAATGAAATATCTCGTGCAAGTCCGTCTGAAACTGCGTTTGATGTCGGTTTCTGCATGCAAGAACATTTCATAGTGACTGTTATTTGAATATTTGTATCGTTGTCGACGTCGACGTCATCAGCGTATCTCAGTCCATTGCTGGAAGGCCTTCCTCAATGAGCGCCATCGCTCGCTGTCCTCGGTTTGTCGCATCCAGCATCTGCCTGCAGCCTTTCGCAGGTCATCATCCCACCGGGCCCGAGGGCGTCCTGCACTACATGACATAATGATTATATAAAATAGTGATTATAAATTAAAATATTTTTGTAATATAATAATTGTAAGTTAAATGTCTTTATCTGAAATAATATTTATGTATTGAAATATAATAAATGCACTGTTATTGAAACATTTTAAATTAATTACGTAATTTTTTAACCTCTTTCTTTCATTCAGTGGTTATCCATTGCGGATTTGCGAAAATTACAATAAAATACAATAATTAGAATATTCTTGGTACTTTTATACAATAATTAAAATATCTTTGGCAATTTTATGCGTTCGTATTTTCCATATCACACTTTATAATAAACGCATTAATATTAAAGATTTTTAAAAAATTTTACTCGTTCTTGATAATTATTAATCAACTGCAATAAATCAATTGAACGGAGGCAGTATCGAAAATAATAGGAAGTTCCACATAAATAGTAAAGTGGCAATATATACACATTCGAGAGACTTCAAGAAATAATTGTAACAGTGATAGCCTGATGGTTAAGAATTCAGCCTCTTACTCGGGGGTGCTGGGTCAAATCCACAGCGCGTACCTCTTTACAAAAGTGCGTTTTAAATTTAAATATCATTTGCTAACGGTGAAGGAAAACATCGCGAGGAAACCTGCACACCTTAGAATTAAGAAAAAAAAAAAATTTTAATGTGTGCGAAGTCCACCAACCCGCACTTGGCCAGCGTGGCGGACTATGGCCTTAACCCTCTCAATATGAGAGGAGACTCATATTCCAACAGTGGAATGATTAATGGGTCAATTATTATTGTGTTTAAAAATGCTCGGTTGTCCATTTCCCAGTTCAAAATGGTTATCGGTGAAAACTTGCTAACGAACTGAATGAAATTGTGACACGTTGTGACACTTTTAATTATCACTTCTGATTTCTATGTGTGCACAAGTTTTGAACTCACCTATAGTCCTGTTCGTTTGTTTTTGAATTTTCATTAGGTTTAATATTGAAATATATGAACAAGCCAGGTTTCTTAGAAGGTATGCAGAGTGCAGATTATCTCCATTCTTATAAACCTTACGTGCTTTTCCTACATTCGTCACTCTCTTCATGCATTCGCTCTTGTTCCGGGGACTTCTACCTCTCCTTTAAGTCAGTATCTAACCAGAACATGTGATTTTCAGCGTGTATGTAGTTTTTAAATTAATCAAAAATCAAATTTAATTATAGTTAATTCAATTATAGTTGGAAATTTAAAAATTCAATTTTAATAATATAACTAAATCTAACATTGGACAAGTCACCAGTGTATTAAAAGAGATAAACTCAAAAGTCGTTATTAACACATCGCCTGTAATATTTCAGCCACTGGAGGATTGCAGTGTATGTCTAGATACGAAATCCATTTCTTGGCGGGATGAAATGAAATTGAAGAAACGAGTAATAACTGAAGGAGCCACTTATAAATTGGACTAGCGACTGAACCCTGGAGATTCACAGCAATCTTCTCCGAGCTATACATTGTCAGTGTACATTTTACGTTCCAACACGAAGAATATTACTGACAGTAAAATAAGCGATAATTACAGCCCATCGCAAAACGGTTATTCTCGATGTTATTGCTGTTTTCCTTGTTTTCCAAGAAAATAAACTTTTAGCACAAAACATTTTCTTATTACACGACAATTATGTTTTGGGTAGCTTTTGTAATAATGCTTACAAATACAATGTACATAATTGCATTCAAATATCCAGAAACAGCTCTAAAAAACGTGTGGGCAACGATTTATCACAAAAAAAATCCTTATTACGAATTCATTTATTATTGAGCGAAACTCAATCCATACATTCGTATTTTTTAGCGATCTGGTGGATTAAGAATTGTTATTGGACAAAACATAATTTATAAACGGATTGTGTATTTTTGTATATTCCATACAGCCCTAAGTTCGTTACCGAAAAAACTGAACTTCGCACGCTCCATATTAGTAGTCCGTATGTTACGCGCGAGCAAAAGAAATAAGTAGGTACCTTTTTCATCTTGCGTAAGTAAACCAGAGAGTATAGCCGTTTTATGAAACAAAACATGTTGGCATTTTTTTTAAATCGTCCAATCAAAGTTTTACCTTATTGTCACAATATACTTCGATATATCTAAAGTATTACACGTTAAAAGTGATAAAGCAGCCGTGTTCTTTATATAGTTTAATTGATAGAGGGGTTGTGTAGACTTAGACGAATAGGAATCATCATCATCGGGTTATCTCAGTCCACTGCTACCATAGGCCTCCAATGAGCGCTATTGCGCCCTGTCCTCGGCATGTCGCATCCAGCATCTGCCTGCAGCCTTAAAGGAAAAAGGATATTATAATCATTTGGAGTTTTGATATAAGTGTGGTTAAGCTTTCATTTGATACAGCACAATAAAATGGTGTGTACAAGATTGTGTCCGGTGTAGACGCTGTTGGATGTCAAACAATATCGAATTCCAGTCTGTATTTCACTTTGTAACACAAAATATATTGTTTCGTAACGGTCAACTGAAATGATCGAGAGAATGTTGGCTATTATTTAAAAAAAATTGTCCCTTAAAATTTTTTCTATGTTTGTCTCAAAATATATTTATTTTAGAACACATAAGTATATATCATATATATAACATCTTAAAACGCTTATAATTGAAAATAAAAAAAAAACGTTATGTACTATTTAAATGTTTCCCTTCATTATCATTATCAGCCTACTCTCGTCCACTGCTGGACATAGGCCCTCCAATGGCACGCCACTGAGCTCGATCTTCAGCTCTTCACATCCAACTACTGCCAGCCACTTTGCGTATATCTTCACTCCACCTTGCTAGAGGACGTCCCACGCTACGTTTACCAAGTTGCGGTCTCCACTCCAGAACACGTTAATGTTTAACGTTTCCCTTAAAATTTATAATCTAGATGTTCGGTGGAATAGTATGAAAGAAAATTCTATTGCTTCATTCTGCCTCCTGTATATTGTTATATTACGTTTCTGACGAGTCTGATATAAAAATCTCTAGAGAGACAGACGTTAGATCAGTACTGCAATATCTACAAGCTACTAAAACTGGCCATAGTCAAGCAATACTGTGGAATATTATGATAAATATTTTAACGTGTATACGGAGTTACTGGCTCGGAATGATAAAGAACGTGGCAGAGAGTGATAAATCAATATCCCTGTTTACGTCTATCGGGTATATGTAAGAAAAATGTACGCACGTGATTTTAATGGGTTTCGCGAACAAAGTCACTTAGTACTATGACGCGATGTTTAAATTTAGAAAATTTATCGTTGTGGTTATACATCAAGCGCAAAATATAACAGACTGACAGCCGAGACTAGCGGCTTTGTGTAATATATATGAATGCGTGTGTGCGTGCCTGAGCGCGTGCGTGCATGCGTGCATGCGTGCGTGCGTGCGTGCGTGCGTGCGTGCGTGCGTGTGTGCGTGTGTGTGTGTACGTGTGTGTGTGAGTGTGTGTGTGTAAATAGGCTCGCGTTTGGCTACAATTTTATCTGTTGGACAGCGAGATGCAGCCTAGGATGTAGCATAACATGTAATAGAATGAATGGATGGAACATTAATGAAATTGGATTAATTTCTAAAAGTTTCATTTTCAAACTATTCAGAGAGTATAATAACTAGAAGATACTATTTCTGCCAATTCCAGTATTCTGAAAATATTTTAAATGTCGCCTTTTATGTAACGCAATTGTATTTTTGGAGAATAGTTAAGGGTTGGGGATAAATACACGGGTCACTGTGCAGGGCGAGGGTTTATTTAATCGTTAATTATTACTGAGATAAGGTTAGTGACATTTTTGAGACCTTTAATTAGTGTATCCAAAAGTTTGAAGGCTTTTGGCTAAGAGAGTACACGTTTTTGGAACTCGTTATTTATATTCAATATACGATGCAGCGTGGTGGAGCTTGTTACGCGTCTTCCAGTTGCGGTGAGCGAACCGTTCCCAACAGTGAGAGGCTAAAAGTTTAGGTAATTTTACTTTAGAAATCTATTACCACATTTTACATACACGCTAATCATTTTCGAATGGATCTTGTGAAAGTCATTCTATTGTATTTCTGGTGAGATTAAAAGTTTTATTGTTCTAACAAAGTTGCTTTTGAATAAACTTTATTTTTCATAGCTTTTGTGACAGAATTCTAACTGTAAGAGCGACGTAACTCTAAATCAATTAACATTAAGATCCAACAATTCGATTTTTGTTAAAATGGGTCCTCTTTTTGTTTTTTTATTAAATTTTTTTATTCATCCTGAACTGGTAAAAAAAAATTAATGCGACATATTAATTACTAATATACTATTATAATTTTAATAATTTTTAAATCTAAATAAAAAGAGACTAATTTCTTGATCCATAAATTCTTCCTAAGCCAGCAGCTAACCCGAAGAAAACACTGGGAATATTAAGCCGGTACCTACTTTAATTTCTATAGAGATATAATAAAATTGCTATAATTTATTGAGTAATGAGTTTAAGATTTAACATTTCCAAATTCAT
>DWJK01002224.1:0-15022 GCA_018248815.1 Croniades pieria auraria
ACCCTATCTCTTTCTATCTCACTACTGACGCATGACTTACGCTAGCGCTACTACGTGCGCGAGTACAAAGAGAATGAGAGATAGGTAACCTCATTTGCTTTCTCTTTTTTTTTATGGACACATTTTAGACTGACTCCCTTTCTCTATATGTAATATCTCTATATGCTGTTCGCTTCATTAATATCTTTGGCTGCCATTGTATATTAGCTCGCGGTAGCATTAAAAAACGAATAAGAACTGATGTCTTGTTGAAGATTCATTAGTACTCCGAATTACTTCACAAGTGTGTAAGCAAATATTTTCGTGAACTATACAATAAATAGTTCCCGTTGCTTCAATTATTAACAGGTTAGTATCGATTTTATGCTTTTTGTGATGTGATCAGAAAAAAGTTAGCTTTACGATTACGGAATGGATGCAACTTAAATTTACCGTAACATGGATTCAAAAAGAAACATATCGTGAACTGTAGTTCGCTAAATGTAAAATTAACTTTACTCTAACAGTTCTCTTGAACCGAAACAGTTTTTTCATTAAATTCTTTAAATAACTTTAGATAGTGTAGTTACTTTGCTGCAACTATTCACATTTTACATATTAAACAGTGTTTATATTGTCTATTCATCATACATACTGCAAAACATGTTTAAAGGAACCCAACCTGATTGGTAAGTAAGTGTTATATATATTTTGTAGTTTTATTTTAATTGCTAAATATATTGAAAGGGAAACGGCTCAGTAGAAGGAAGGGATGTTTAAATTTTGGAATGCAACATTTCTATAAGGTCATGATAAGTGTATAATTTTTTCAGTAAATGGAATGTTTATTTTATTTACTGTATTTTAAATTGTTACATAGCTAAACAACACACTTGTATTTCCGTGTAGGAATAGGTAGCAAAGTGTAGTACTCACATACTTTATAAGTTATGTTAATCATCCCTATATGGAACAGAGGGTGAGCTTATTGCCATACACTGGAGACAATTTTGAACTCTTGTGACACTTTTATAAGCTGTTCTTTGCTTTCATACACTTTGAAATTGTGTTGTGTAATGATTCATCTAGGTACTTTTTTTTTATTGTATAAACAGCCTCTTGTAACACCACTATCAAGATCCAGAAGCATATTCTCATTTGTATTTTTACATAATATCTCCATACAACTCAATTTGAAACACACATCAACTATGAACTATCAACTATGAACTATCAACTATGAACCTACACTATAAATTCATAGATTAAATTGTTCATATAAAATATTATAATTTCTAAATGCTATTATAAATGAAAAAATATCCCGAGTGTGGAATAAGCGTTACGGATCAATCCACTGATCATAATTTTCTATGTGAATATATTACTGATACGTGGAATGAATCTTACTTTTGTCCAACACTTATATTATGATTGATTTGATCATATCTATCTGATTCAGGGTTAGGTACAACACTACATATGATGTGTACATACCAACTATTGGATTTCTTCAGCCATTGTTTATTTAATATCAATGACAAAGTTTTAAGTTAGGACAAAGTCATGTAAGTTATGTGTAAAAATGTCGAAAAAAATATAAACTCTCTCTAAACTCAGTGCATCTCTAAATGTTATAAGAATTTTTGACAGAAACTATAAATGACTATAGTAACTATAACTATATCAAACATGTGTAAGTGAAAAACCTGTTATTTGTCTGTCTACACCATATAAAGTATTAATGCACTGAATAGATTTTTAAGAATTAAAATGACAAATTTACATGATCCAATATTTGTGTTCAGCTCTACAGTTAGGAGTGCTCTCTCTCTCACTCTCCTCCTGAGCATTATTACTCTCATCTGGTTGTTGGGTCTGCTTTCTGTATAGTTAGGATTGCAATGAGCAATATTCTCATATGACTGTTTACATGTTATAATACTAAACTCCCTGTCCAAAAGCACTCTCACTGTTAATTTGTCTATGGCACATTACTTTTCATTTTCTTATTGTAGATTGAAAAGTCCACAATAAAGAGATAAAATTTTTAATAGCTGAAACCCTGTTATAGAGCATTTAATTAAAAAGGTATATTTATAAAATAGATAGGGAAAAAACTTAATATTAACTTATCTGTGAGTTTTAGTTAAGTAAGTTTTTGGTAATGTATTCAGCAATCAAATGTTCTGTGTGTGCACTCATCCCTCTGTGGTTACAGCAACTTACAGGTATTTTAAGCATATATTTTAATACATTGGTGATATGTAAGTATCAGTTTGTTTTAATATTCAATATCATAGTTACATTGGTAATTCTAGTCCTCTTACAATCATGTTTTGTTTTGCAGTTGTGCATGGATCAAGTTTAAGAAGATAGACATTTTTTGTAAAAAAGTGAAAGTGTGATCAATAATTGTGAGTTTATGATCAATTTACGGTCATAAACTGTCAAGTGTAGTGTATCAAGATGGATCTGCCCGACTGCCCTCCCGGTGCGGAGGGCTACCAGGACACAGTTACGGAAGTGCCTAAGAAACTGGAGGACAATTCCAGCACTAAGGTAAATATTACATTTCATTATACTTTTAAATAATATCATAATTTGCATTTTACACATTTCTGTTTCTCATTATTTTGATTAATAAAGTACTGTGACATTATGTGCACACTAATATTTTTGTGACAGTATTTGGGTGTGGTACCTAAATATTTTAATTTAAGTAAAAGCAGTTAGATATGAAATAAAGCTACCCTTTGTGCTTCTCAAGCTGGAAATAAATACAAGAGTTATGATTTTGAATTGAAACATATGGTAAGCTTCCCAATTTTGCCTCTTTGTATCAAACATTACCACAAATTGAAATTGAAACTACTATCGATAATCAACTTGATAATGGTTAAAATTGTTAGAAGACAAAATATTGCAGATATTGAGATACAATAATGATTTCCTTAGTTTTAGTTTAATGAAGTTTTAAGTTATTTTGGCTTAATTCTTTTAATATTTTTTTCTTGATCGTTTTAAATTATTTTATGCTATGTATATAAATTGTTTATTAATTATTAGATTTATTTTAATACACCTAAATACAAACTTAATTAACCTCAACATTTAATTAAGGTGCATTTTGAAAAACATATTTTAATAAATCTGTCAGTTTATATTTGTATTTAAGACTTGATTCCGTTAATTTTGAGTTAGTACTGAATGTTGGTCAATTATTCATGTGTTGAAGCAAAAGTTTTTAAGAATAAAGGTACAAAAACATGTCATCTATTATAATCAATATTACCAATTGTAATAAAACTCATTATTTAAATATAATTAAGTTCACAATGATGAAGTCAAATACATAACACCCTATGTATCTTATACATGGAATCTGAAATTTGTGTTTACTTTGTTGGTGAAATTAAAAAAGTATGAAAAAAATAAATTGTTTTAAGGATGAATTAATTTGCAGGAAATATAATAAAATATGGGTTACAAATTAACGTAATTATTGTACCCACTTATTTTAATACCTATAATTCAAGACTAGATATACAGACACAATGTTGTTATCAAAACACAAGTTTAGTTATAGTATTCAGCTTAAATTTTGACTTTTGCCCTCTTATGGACTTATGAAAGGTAAAGGAAAGATTATTTCAAGTTAAGAAAGTTGTGAATAAACAGAATGATTAGGGCAGAATAGACATTTGGGATTTGTACCACAATTCTTAAAGTACCCTTAGTGAAAAGTATAAGGTGTTATTTAAAATTTAAGGTGCTTTTTGCATAATTTCTATTAATTCGTCTTTTGCAGATTTAATCTGATTTTTAATTGAGTTTAGAGATGCATTGGAGCTTTAGATTCTACAATGTATACTAAATTATTTATACATGCTTCAGATCCTAAACATCACTATAAATTTCAGAGAGCAGAGGAATTTCTTCAAGCTACAGTTTCTCTTAACCTTTAGATAGTTTCATGTTGCAAGACATTTTTCATCAATTATAACAATGTTATATAGTTATAAAACTGGTAATTCGGTAAAGCTGAACAAATGAGGTCTTGGTACAATTTTCTCATCTTAAGTCTGCTTGCGAGATTTTAACGATAACTAAGGAGTTCGCAGAGTTAGAACTAAGTAAGACTCAATTGAATCCGACATGTGTATCTCATCTTTAACCCTAATACATTTTGAGATCTTTCAATCAATTTATCTGTATTCATGAAAAAAATAGGAAAACACTCTTTCGAAAGCTGTTTATTCATTTTCATCAACAAGTGTAAATTACTGCTAGCTGAATTTGGCTATGGGGAGGGTGTACCCAAAATTCTAAAATCTCCTTTTTGAGGTGGCCATTACCTATTGTGTTTTATGCACTGGTGTGTTTAGTGCATAAGTAACTTACATTGCATCAAGTTTCCTGTGTTTTTAATCTCTATAACTTCTTTCAACTAGGATATTTTTTCGTTCTTTAATGGTGTTGTGCCCTTTTTGAGGTACTGCATGGAACATTACTTAGACTCCAGTTCATAACGTTGAGCTTTAGATTCTTCAAAGGAGTTTACAGTAAAATACTAGGTTATCAGCAATAGCTGTTTTGTTAGTGTGTAATATTATATTTACATAGTAAAATACAGTACCAATCTGCTGTAAAATTTCCCCCTCTTTCTCACTACAGAGGTATAAAATTTTTGGGTTCCAAAGGTTCCTCACATTTGTCTGGAGCTCATTTTTAAGATGCTTACATAACTATGCATAATATTTAAAAAAAGTTGTATTATTCGATCATTTAACCATCATTGCAAGTACCTTTTTAGACACATATCTTTCATCATCATCATCATTATCATCATCATCATCATCATCATCATCATCATCATCATCATCATCATTATCATCATTATCATCATTATCATCATTATCATCATCATCATCATCATCATTATCATCATCAACATCATCATAATCATTATTATCGTCGCTATCAACACCAACATCAATATATATTTTTTCCACTTTTAGGCACAAGTCTCTATGCCGGAATATAAAAAGGTTATAAACATGCTCTGCCACGATGTCCAAGTGTGAATTTACAAATTTAGCAAGCTTTAGTTTATGAAAAGCTTTAATACAACATAAAACTCAGTCATGTTACAAATATTAAAATTAAAATGATACATGATAGTATGTATCCTTATAACTCACAGAGGTTCAGTAATTTCTTAGAAATGTTGATATCTACTATCTAGTTACTAAGCTGCGAAGGCTAATGGCTTAACTGAGTATTGCTGCACGACTAAACTAATCGACTGTCTATTAATTTATGCGTCGTCGCTGATGCGCCGTGTTCATTAAATTGAAATCCATGTGAGCTCAACACTACTATCACACACCTATGTTTACAATAACACGCATGATAAATGTTCATTATGATTGAAAGTAGGCGGCGTATAAAGGTGTGTTCTGATAGTCCCAAACCGCAGGTCCAGAGTGACGATTTTGACCTAAAACCTAGGGGAAGCCTATGTCCAGCAGTGGACTGTGACAAGCTGATAAAGTGAAATGTTTAATATGAATGTGGAAAAAGCACATCAGATACTTGGTACTCTCTGCCCACCTAATAATGTACCTTGCGCGTTGATATAAAACGTTAGTAATATGAAAGAAACTAATCAGTACTAGGGACACATGAATATGTGAACTACATATCCCTGATACAAATTGAAATTTTATAGAAAGCGTACGATAATAAAGATCAAAATTACATACATGCAATAAGCAAATTTAATCAAAAAGCAGGTAGACGAAAACGGAGGCGTATTTTGTCATGCTAACGTAATATTTTGTATGAGTCGATATTTCAAAAAAGTACGGACGAAGAGGCAAATCTTTTTAACCGATGCGGAAAACTAATGGCACAGGCGAGGCTTTCGGAGAAAATCCGCTTCTTGTTGTCAATACAGGGGAACCGTGATGGCTCCCTCCGTTAAGCCTTTATTTCAAAAGTAAAAGTACCACTATCTTGGCTTTTACTGAGCCCGCATCCCAGATAGCTACAGACATCCCGCGAGTAAATGCAATAAATTGAACAACCCGGTCAACCTGTCCCTACGTTGATACAATTTCTTCGTCGATACATGATTCTAATTTTATTGCTATGCTTTTATTTACAATGTCTAGAATAGAGTAATTAAGTATATTATACGTATTGTGCCACATTGCAGAACATCGTAATCAACGTCATCATCGTCATAATCGTCATCATCGTCATTATCATCGTCTGTCGTCTTATCATCAATACCATCATTATCGTCATCATCATCGTTATCAGCATTATCATCATTATCATCACTATCCTCATTGTCATCAATATCATCATCATCATCGTCATTATTATCATCACTGTCATAATTATCATCATTATCATTATCATTATCATCATCATCATCATCGTTACCACAATCATCTTCCACGTTATAAAACCACATTCGTTCCACTGGTATAATCGTGGTTGTAGTCGGTATTTGGCAATCCAGTTAATCGTTCTTCTGTTTGGTACGGGTGTCCTTTCAGAATAAAAAGCTATAGTCTTCCACGCTGGCCAATTGCGAGTTAGCAAATTTCATACCTCTTAAAGAATTTTATAAAAATCTCTAATGTGTACAGATCTTTTCACGATGATTTCTTTCACTGTTATAGCAAACAGGTGTTATTTATCGAATGATTAATATTATGAAAATCAAACAAATGTCATTGTTTAATGAGTTTTAATGATTTGTCAATTTGGTTTGATAAGTATCAGCAATTTTTTAACCAAAGGCAATTAGAGGCGTTGATTAAAACAGGCTTTCACATGTTTACAGGATTTGTCATAGTCAGTTATTGCATTATTAATCGAGCCGAGTACAGTCGAGTATTTGTCCCATATCTGGATGCTAAATTATCAACGTGAAAACAATAATCAGAAACAAATAAGATTGCAATTAAAATTTCGATAAACTAATCCACCATGGACTATTACCAAACAAGATTGGAAACTGCGCCGAACCATAAGGCGCCATTGCCCAACTCCCGAGAGCTTGCGAGCCGCCATTTTGTTGTCGAACTGAATATATTAACAATGGACTAATAAATTGATATATAACGTTTGTACTTATACGATTATAAGTGGCTCGTTGGTTGCGTTGTTGCAAGCGCTACTGACGATCGAGAGGTCCAGGTTTCATTTCCCGGGTCAGGTATTATTGGATTTTTGTAACATAATTTTTGTCCGGTGTATGGGTATAGGCCCATCCCCTATTGTATGGTGGGACATATAACCTAACTGGTAAACATAACTGTTAACTCTACCTACCTCTTCTTGTATTAGGCCTAATTATAGATTTAATGTGGCTATGTGCGAAGTTAATAACTTCTTGCTGTGCTGTATCTTTAAACATATTTAGAAAGTTTTATTTACATGTTAAACAGAAGATTTGTTGAATTATTCATAGAGCGCGGTTATATTTAAATTTGTACAATTAAATGTACCGATTTAATACATTTCTTTGTTCTTAAATTATTATAGTTCAGGTTCTACAATAATTTAGTTAACATGAACTAAACATATTGAAAAAAAACAGTGTGGTAAACTGCTTTGCGAATCAGTCTAAAACTATATGAAACTTCTCGAACGAAGTGGTCTCTCATTTTAATCATCATTTTTAGCCCTCAATCCGTTTTTGATTTAATTTATTCATCGGCGCTAAGAACACCGCAAAGAACCAAGCGTGACCACATGAAATTCTATTTTTAAGTTTTTGAAAGAACGGGTATACATACCCGTGATATTCAGATTATTAAGTAATCACTACTCGAGTATAGTACGAGTTGAAAACAGCACAAAAGCGCTAAATCATATTTTCCTCCATTTTTATGGACAGTTTATTACTACGGCACGTTCTAAATCAAATAATAAAATACTCTTTATTTTACGTTGCCTTTGTCTGTTCCATGTATATGTACGAGTATGTCGTTTGCCGGATCGCATTGTCGCGTCTACACGTAAGTGCTTTGCTTCCAAAGTTTATTTTGTGTTCTTCTGTCAAAGGTTAAGTACGGCGCGCGAGCCCCAATCGGATCCTTTGTGTCTCGAATGTGCAACTCGATATTTATTAGGTACGCATCTAATTTTAAGTATTTATTACAAATTTTATTTCGTCCTTGTGGTTGCATTGATCAATTATGTACTTCATACAAAATTTTTATGTTGTTGACGTTGAATATATTATTGACGTAAAAACCATAGTTAATTTTATTAATGATTTTCAAGTACGTAAACAAAGTGAGCCATAAATCATAACTGACAATTAATTAATACGTGTGGGCCGTCACTTACCTATTCAAATAACTAATAGAGTATTTAGTATTTACAGAAGTATCTTACCTTATACGAACCGAGGTTTTTCACAGAGCATGCCAGGCGCACGCTACGCCCAGCTGGCACCGTAACGTTTTGTATCACATCAGTGAATTCCGGTTCCTCCACCACTGCAACAATAAAAAGAATAGATTTAAAAATCTTATTTAAAATAGTCGCTAATGGAAACGTTTCATTTTCGAGATATAAAATTTATATTAATCGTATCAATTTCTCTTCGAGTCGCTTTCTTATCAAAAGCTGGCAAGACTCTACAGTTATGAGGACATTTTTGTCAGCAGATACGATTTGTAATTCTCAAATTATCAAAGCAGAACGCTTTTAAACAAATTGAGTGGACGATAAGGAATAATGTCGTCGTTTATCAAGTTCCGAGATAGATCGCTGCTGCTCCACTCTGCCCATTTTAAATGCGTTTGTCTCCGACTTGCCAAATTGGCTTCCTTTGTTTTCTTCTCGAGTTCTCACATTTACGTGTTGGCTATGATTATACGGGGTACGAAAATAAAAAAGATTTATGGGGAATGTAGTGTTGGGAAGTAAAAGCTGAATATGAAGTGGTTGTCCACGGGTTGACTGTGTAAACATTTGTCATTCAGTGAGCGGAATCAAAGGGGGTCGCGATCGGGTGCGAGGCGAGGCACGCAGACGCTCGCTGTTTGGAGAATAAACTCGCTCTGCGGTGATAGTTCACCCGTTCGCGTTTGTTTACGGATCACGGCGCTTGTTAAACACATTTGCGTACACTTCGTATAGTATTTTGAAATTTAGTATCTCCGCCTACTTTTTCGAGGAATACAGGCGTGATGTTATCTTGAGATCTAGTACCTACTTCAGGCATTACGTTTTCACCAAGATAGATTTCAGGATATCGTCGTACCTTAATTTTATTTAACACTAAGACATTTTTTATAAGAGAAAAATTAATAATTTTTGGAAATGATTATTTTTATAAAAATTAGATGTTTACGTTACTTAACTATCAAGAATAAAAACTAAACGTTATGTGTTCAATATCAGTTCGCTGCTGTTTGCGGCTGGTTACAGGCCTATCCATTAGCAAGCTGTTTGTTTCCAAGCACTAATGTTCTTTTAAAATGACAATACTTATTAATAGAATGCCTGTACCAGCTTCAGTACCAGATCAAAAACTACGATTGTTACTGAGTGCAGTTTTCATATTCTACCACTTACATTGTCCAATACGTTTTTTCATTTACATATATAAATAAAACCGAGGTATTTGTTTGTGATATCCAAGGGATAGGTTTTTAATTAGTGCATTAAAAACATACGCAGTACGTATAACGAAAACATAATTTTTAAAATGTTTGTCTGCCTGTCTGTTTGTTCTCACTAATGTTCAAAACGGCTTCAGCGATTTGGATGAGACTTTCATTGGCAGATAGCTGATTGCATTTTCTTGTAAAAAGTTTCAGGTTCCGTAAACAAAATAAACCCACGCTAAGTAGTAAGCACAGCTATTTAACTATAAATCAAAACATCGTTCAGAATAAGGTGTAAAGGAAAAAAAACTGAATGAACAACAGTTGAGAGCTGAGTAGGAAAACACTAATGTCATTCAGCAACCAGCGCGGGTCAGAGGACGACACCGGCCGGTGAACGCAACACGACTCGTTCTATTTGGAGAATAAATTTGCTTTGTCGAGATAGTGAGCCAGATAGTGCTTGTTTATGTATCACAGCCGTGCTCCAGTTAATATCGCAGATTTTATTTAATCTCACACTCGAGCGAAATGCCTTAATGGATAATATTTATTTGTTCAAGTAGAGAACAAAGCTCATCTCTAATAATGCTCATTAAACATACAGTCTCCGAAACCGGCGTGCCTGTATGTAGAGATTTATGAATGTGGAAGAAGCACGGCAGGTAGGCAAGGATAGGGATATTTGAAACTACGTGTTTTACTAAGGGACTTGGCGTGAAGATCTGTATATATGTATGTATCTATAAATATACTCGTACATGTGCATTTTGAAAAATGCTGTTGATTTTGATAGCCTTGGCGGTGGCTTACTATCTAAAATTTTTAAATATTATTTTATCATCAGACAAGGTATTTTATGGTGTAGGCAGAGAGCATAGACTACCAGATGCCTACCTTTACTATTATTCTCTTTATGGATGCCTGTTTCGAAGACCATCCTATTCGATAATACGATCGAAATACAGGCGCGATGTTATGCCATGTTTATATTTTGAATAATTCCCTGCACACGTTACAGCTGAACATGTTATAAGCTCAGCAAAACTGAAATCTGATTGATGTACTTTCACCATTATCGAGACTCATCTCCGCGTGAGCGCAGCGCCGCGAGAGCCCGAGTGAAGATGAAAGCCTCGCCGTGCCCATCTGATCGTATTAGCTCCGAGCACGCTGCTCCATTTTCTGCCCGGCTGCCCCCACTGAATCGCGCATTGCCAACCATAACGCACCCTATTAGCCGTGCGCTTCGCCCAGAGTCGTGGTCACAGGACATATGTTACATATTAATAATTTTCCTTATAGCATGCAGGTTTGTAAGGATAAAGACGTTTGGCATTTGGTGCCTTCTACTTACCCCGTAAGGAACCTGGTGTAATGATGCAATATTAACAGTAATTCTTTAAAAAGTACATATCTACATATAAATTCATAAGCAAATTCGTGCATTATCTTCGTTTTGCTTAGACTTGTGATCACAGAACATACATAAAAATGTATCTGTATAACATACAGATCTGTAATAATTGAGTTACATAATTGATAATCGATGCATTCTACACATACCGTAAGGGTCCCGGCGTGACGATATAATATTTTTATCAAGAGCGCAGTATAAGGCGCGTGCTAATACAGACTAGTTAAATTCTTGCTAACCTTGTCTTACCAATATTACTATTTCTTGCAGTGTACTTACCAATTTTTTGACTTTTGACTGCCTCGTTGGTCGAGTGGTTGCAATCAGGAGGTCCTGGGTTCAAAACCCGGGTCGAGTATAATTGGATCTTTCTAATTTTTAATTTCTAGTAGTGACTCGGAATCTGGATCTGTGTCTAATATATGGTAATAGGCTCACTACCTATTCCATGGGACGTATATGTAAAGGGTAAAACGTGGGAATGTACTACACTCTTCTGCCTAACCATAATGAGATTATAGGCGGGATGTTACACTCTTAGCAATTAATACTAAGAGTAGTTTTAGAAAGTTGTCCTATCACTGACAGTCCCATGTAATCCTATTCTTAAAGTCCTATTGAAAATCACTTTTATATACCAAAAAACACCGCACCCCCATTTCATAGAATGTCTCTTTGCAACATAAAAATAATAAAAAATAGTAACTTAGACAAGTTGTTATCTATAAATATAGCCTAGCAATGCTAACAATCGCGCGACGAGGAGCGAACGTGCGTTTAAGTTAATGAGCTCGCCCGAGACGAGCAGTTCTATTTGTTTCAATAATACCATACATTAAAATTAAGCAGGGCGGGTAGCGTAGCAGTAATCTCACACACCGCGGCCCGTGCGGCGTTGCAGGGGTATTTAGGGGTTAATTAAGAAACCGCACACTGAGAGGGTTGGTAATCCCTTTGTCACCGATGGCAAGACGCTATAGTACCTGTCTGTATATACGTTGTTGGAAATTAAAGCTGCTTCTCTGCAGCTCTACGTGCTTTTTATGAGTTTTTAATTATAATATTCATTGGTTTTATGGACGTACGTTAGAGGCTTTAGTGCGTGTTAAAAGTAGTAATTTTAAATGGAAATTATTTTGAGGTGTCTGGTAACAATTTGTTGTTGGGTAGAAACTTTGAACTAAACGGATATGTGTGACCAATAAAAATATATATTTCACATGGACTTAGTAATATAAATAATTGAATATATCGAATATTGATGATATAGACTGCCTCGTTGATCGAGTGGTTGCAAGCGCGACTGCCGATCGGGAGGTCCTACTATTGGATTTTTCCAATTTAGAATTTCTAATAATGACCTGAAGTCTGGATCTGTGCCCGGTGTGTTGAACTAGGCTCAGCACCTATTCCATGGGATTTAAAGGTAACTGGTGACACGTGGGAGTGTACTACATTCCTCTGCCTAACCCTAGGGGTATTACAGGCGTGACGTTGGGTTTATAATTGAATATTAGCTTCTTTAATAAAAAGAAAAAAAAAACATATTTTTCAACACTCGAACCTCGAGTATTATGAACATTATTTACGAAACCATGAACGTTTGAATATTAAGAAACTATTAAATAATATTTTCCAAGAACTGAATCTTAAAATATTATAAAATTATAGAAAGCTAATTTCAAAACCTTAAACTAAAATATTATGCTAGCTCCTCGTGTTCTTGACATGCAAGACATATTCTACCTATTATTATTATTACTCCAAATTGTCAATCTTTCCTTACTCGAACTATTGTTACCGATATCAGTAGATAAAAGCATGTAGTAAAGAATTATTTTTTGTTTTCTTTATAGACTTAAAAAAAATAATTGAAACCCAAAACAGTACCATTCATAAAATCGATAAATGTAAAAAAATATATTGCACAATATTTAAGCTTTGTAGTTTGTCTTTTGAAGCGTCTCAAAGACCACAAAAAGCAGCGTGGCATTTAATGGTCTTTAGAGGTTAATTTGGAGACCGCAGACTGAGGCAGGGTTCACCCTTTGTCAAGGGCGCCGGCGACGACACGCTGAATTTACTTCTTACAATTATTACTGACGTAGTGACAAGTTTACCCAAATAATACGATGTTTGTGCACTGAATAAACTATTAAAAAACAATTTATTTGAAAACCACCGTTATATTGTTTGCATGTTTTAATACGTTTATAGGCATTACAAAGAATACAAAGAATACAGAAAATAAAATGATAATAATAATCGACCCATTTATCATTCCACTGTTGGAATATGGGTGTCCTTTCATATTGAGAGGGTTAAGACCATAGTCTGCCACGCTGGCCAAGTGCGGGTTGGCAGACTTCACACACCTCAGAATTTTTTTTTATAAATTCTAAGATGTGCAGGTTTCCTCACAATGTTTTCCTTCACCGTTAGCAAGTGATATTTAAATTTTAAAACGCACTTTTGTAAAGAGGTGCGCGCCATGAATTTGAACCCAGCACCCCTGGAGTGAGAGGCTGAATTCTTAACTATAAGGGAACGAATCTTAAAATCATTTAAGTAGTTTTTTAATTTATCCATTACCAAGAGACAAAAAAAATATCAATATTTTTCTTTATAGAATTAGTTTAGACAACAACATTAAGGGGACCCGGTGGTCAAGAAATTTAAAAAAATCGATTTCTTTTTTCTTTCATATTTGGAAACTAGTATTTCAGAAATATACTGTTAAACTTTGGTGACCATATTTCCAGTATTTCATGTTGTAAAACCTATTTAGAAGATCAGCGCCAAAGTAGCAGTAAGAGGAATTTCAGTAGATCTGATAAAATCATATCTCGAAGACAGACAACAAGCCACATGTGTAAACGTTTATAACCAAGAGGCAAAGGCGATAGAAAAGGTCATGTCTTACCTGGCGTTCCTCGTCGGGTTGGAATTCATCGTCGGGTCGTCGTCATAATCAATCACGTATTGCTAAAGTCCTTCTGTTTAATAGTTAACAGTAGTTTAAAGTACAGTTTCTATAAAGGAATTGATGTCAATGTGTCCATAAAAGTGTTTTCTAAACTGTGATCTATTTTTTAAAGTGATTCAGAACTGAAAAACCAACAAATTTTAGAAAACGATGTGTTTAAAATTCCTTTAGTTTTATAACAGTGAGGGTAGTGACTAGGGCGAATAATGTTATAAACATTTCAAACTACTATACATATATAAATATAATGAAATGAAGCAATAACGGTGACAATACACTACTTTCTATTGTCTCCTTGGTATAGCGGCGCGAACTCTCTTTTGCAAGTGAACGTCTCCGAGGACCTGAGTTCAAACCCCGAATATAAACTTCTTTTTTTTTTTTTTTTAATTTTCTTTTTTACGTGAATCCTAATAAGAAAATTTAAAATGTCTAACTGTCACGGTTGTAAGAAGATTGTCAAAAATTCGGAAAAGATTTCTTGCTCGCAATCAACATGTGGCAAACACTTTCATTATTTATGTGTTAACCTTACCGCAGAAAACTATAAAAAGCAAAAGAATTGGAATTGTCCTGACTGCTCCATACATCTGCTTTCGATCCAACGCAGAGAAGGAAATTTTGTCTCCACTCCAGTCAAGACGGCTACAAATTCGGATTGACTTTCTGAAAGCGATGCGCAGAATATCACAGTCAGGCGTCCAAATACTGCGACCAACAATTTGGAATCCTCGAGCGTTTGTCAGGAGTACGTTTTGCGTTCAGAAATTACATCTCTTTTCTCTGGTCTCTTACCTTTAAGAAGAACTGCGAAAATTTAAAAAAGAAGGTGCACTCTCGCAACAGCATTCTGCAACGCCTCACCACCACCAAATGGGGAGCTTCACCTCAGGTCATGCGGACCTCCGGCCTGGCCCTTGCATTCTCCGTTGGTGAATACGCATGTCCTGTATGGAGCCGATCTGCTCATGCAAAGCTAGTGGATACAGCCTTAAA
>DWJK01002225.1:0-15021 GCA_018248815.1 Croniades pieria auraria
TATAGCACCCGACCCGGGATTTGAACCCAGAACCTCGCGAGCGGCAGTCGCGCGTGCAATCACTCGACCAACGAGGCAGTCAACCGAAATAAACAATGTTTATATTTATCATAGGTACTCGTATAGTCTAGTAACATGTGCCGACCTAAACTGGATCGCATGATTATTTTATCATTTACATTTCATCAATTTTCGCACATTATAACTTATCTTTAACATTTCGGAAACAGCAGTGAGTAAAAATGCATAGAGCTGTAAAAAAACTCAATTTGCTTGACAAAGGCCACTACATTACGTCTGGTTACAAAGTACCAGACGTAATGTAGTGACGTGCGTATCACTGTATGTAATCATCATATCGCAAGACTAAGTATTCTACTAATCAATCTTCTATAGAAAGAAAAAATTTAAACACGCGGTACGGTACGCTATAGTGGGACGGTCCATTGCTAGTTTTGCTACGATTTTGACCGTTCCTTATACTGAGTTACATGGTTACCATCTTTGTAAATAATAACTGTTTTTTATTGTGTTGTGTGGTAGAATCTATCAAGCCGAGAGCGAGACAGTCAGGCGGCATGTCCGTAAATACGTCAGGGAATAGCTACGGACTCGTCATGCTTTGTACTAATAGACCTGTCGCTGCAGGGCGATACGAGTTTTAGCCTTCGTGGGATACTTACACATGTGCTTACACCATAATTTCGCGAACTATTGACAAAATAAAAAATATGTATGTATATGCGAAGAAGAAACACGTGAGGAATATTAGGACAGAGATTTTGGCACTCGGTGTTCTCCACCTGCTCTTTATGGTTTTCATATGATCATGTAAAATGAAGCTCATAATACTGATTTTCGTGTAAGTTGGGGTACGATACCTACCTTACCTGTAGCATATTTGTTCCTAATTTCAACTTACCATTTGATTTTTTCAGTCTAAAAGCAGTGACAGCCTAGTGGTTAAGAATTCAGCCTCTCACTCCGAGGGTGCTGGGTTCAAATCCATGGCGCGCACCTCTTTACTAAAGAGCGTTTCTTCGTTGATTTAAAATTTAAATATCACTTGCTAACGGTAATGGAAAACATCGTGAGAAAACCCGCACACCTTAGAATTAAAATTAATTAAAATTAAGAAAAAATTAAAAATTTTAAGGTGTGTGAAGTCTGCCAACTCGCACTTGACCAGCGTGGTAGAATACGGCTTAATCCTCTCAATATGAGAGGAGACCCATATTCCAACAGTGGAATGACAAATAGGTCCATTATTATTATTATTATTCATTTATTATAATTGGTCAAAGCAGCCCATAGTTATCTGGATATCTGTATCCAATCTTAGATAAAATTAGTTAGTTGTAAATTGTTACCTCAAATACGCCCCTCATTGAAATACCCTTGGTATCAGAATATACCACCAAAATGTTGGTTTCAGAGAATTAATTTTTTTCCTAGTAAACTTTCAGAATATAAAATCAAAACAATTTCTTGTTATTATTGTAATTTTTTTTAATAAAGTTACAATACGGGCCGCAACAAAAGCCTTCGTGTCCTTCGTAACCATTGTTAGTAGTAACTCAATTAACAACAAAAAGATAATGTAGTTTCTAACAAATAAAATAAAAAGAACAATAAACTTTTGCTATAAAACAAGAATAAACAAACGAGGGTAGATTTCAAGATCTAGCTCACCGTGAACTATTTATTAGTGCCGGTGCGCACAAGTACTAATAAATATCGGGCACCTGAAAGAGGCGCGCGCGAGATAAGACGTGACGAGCCATGCGTGTTACATCACAAACGTCCTCCGATTGGAACAGACTTTGACGTATCGCGACTGAGAAAACTCAGATCCAATTTAGAAGCCGAATCCGATGACTGTCCCCCGAGAGACAGCTTTATTCATGGAACGAATTTTAACGGGGAAGGGAGGATTCGATTTTATCTCATAAATACATTACTTCCGAAAGTAAAATCTGTATTAAGCCGAATGCGGATAGCAGGAATAAATAAAAACATATGTACTAAAGCCTATCTTGTAATTATATGTCTGATTTCTTTTACAATAGGTCTACGGTGAATGTAACAAAGCGTTTAGTAAAATTCAATCTAAAATCAAACAACCGAATCTAAAACATCACATTTGAGGCTACAACCCGAGATCTCATTCATGCAAACGTTTTGAAATTCAATTGAATATAATTCAATTAAAAGCTACCCAAACCCAGACCATAATGTTGTATTAAATGATAGAATATGTAAATCATTTCCGCTCTGCTCGAGGAGAAAACTAACTAGCGAAATAGAGTTTCCGACGCTCAATGACCTGAGAGTGACTGATAAGCCTCTAAATCGTCTCCTGAACATATCCACCGGTATCACTAGAACCCTTTGAAAAAATACATATGCTAGCCGTTATCAGTCCGTAAGTGATAAAATCAATACGAGTATCTCTTCGAGCTTCATTACTTTTGCAGATCATAAATCTCATTGTTAACAAATTATACTCGCCAAATATACTTACATAATTACGAATGTAACCGAAAGATTGCAATTTGTTATAAATAAAAGGTAATGTACAAATTCCATAATAAATAGAATACCTTTGTACATTCTACAAATAGTATTTTATTTTAATTTTCGTACATAAATTGTCAATATTATAAATATAAGTTTTATCGCAAAAAATTGTAAATATTTACACAATTATCTACGAAAAAGTGTCTGTTAAATATATCAACCACATAATAAAAGCTTCCTATATCCGAATATACAACTAGTCTATCTAAACTATCTGTTTTCAATTTGCTGGGCTTAATGTAACACTCAAAGTTCATATTTAAATCATAATTCTAAAACAGTTTTCTTTCAAAAGCATATGTATGTTACTGGTTCAAAACAATAGTTTAAAAAGTAATCTTGTTATGAAGTTTCGTTATATCTATACGAGTGCGATATCGTCAAGTCGAAATAATATGCTTAGTCGACGCTCCTAAAGCGCCGTGCACAATGGCCGGATAACCCGGTTAAGTTTCGTAACTCATCTCTCCGCATCTAAGGCGCCGACTGTTGTGTAAGTTTAATTAGAATTCCTACATGTGGAAAACGTACCTACCCGAGCGGATACGTTGTTACCGAAAGTACTTCTATCATTTAGATGTGCTAACGAGAAAATTATGGCGATCTCTGCAAATGGACTTTGATGGCTCGCCATAAAATTTTAGCTGACAGTAAAATGTTATTGAAATATTTCCTTGGTCATTAAATAAAAATGCCACAAAAGACTATAGGGAAATGATAGGTACATGCACAAGAACATCCGTAAATCATATAAAACATGTTACAGGTCCGGAGGGAAACCAAGACTGAACAGTATAGACCAAAAAGCTCAGAATCTGAGAAGCGAGTCAGAAGTCTCTGGCGTGAACATACGAGTATGAAGAGAATCACGAATGTAAAGGAAACGTATAAGGTTGTACGGGTAAGACTGCGAGGGTAAAGTTATTCGACACTCGATGCTGTCTACCGACCCCGTCAAAGACTTGCGTGTCGATAAAATAATAATAATAAATATGAGATAGATATTATCGGCAGGCTCATAAATTCAGTCTGCTAAAAAATTTAATTAATCTCAATTTCTAAACGATCAAACTATGAACAGTAATGGGAATATACAACAATTATTATGATAATATTTTAAAAAATCAGTCGGAGCTCTGCAAAGCTCTATTTCGTAACTTAAAGAGATACCGAAATTCAAATACCAAAAAGTAACAAAACGTATTTTCTAATACAAAAGATATATTCGAAATAACATCGTAATGCTTTTGGACTGTCTATAACAAGTAGACTAGCCACGTAACCGTAAGTGATCAATGGCGCCTATGGACATAACAATACCAGACTATCCCCAATTCGTCGGAAAACTGGAACCTTGCATGGAGCTTCATCATCATTATCAGCCTATTACCGTCCACTGCTGGACATAGGCCTCTCATATAGCACGTCACTGAGGTCGATCTTCAGCTCGTCGCGTCCAACTGCTGCCAGCCGTTTTGCGTATATCGTCACTCCACCTAGCTGGAGGGCGTCCTACGCTACGTTTGGCAACACGCGGTCTCCACTCCAGAACACATGGAGCTTAAATGTAGATTAAACTTATCGTGTTAATCAAATATTAAACGCAGCAAAATAACCTATTCCGTTCGATCGACAGTGTTCCAGACTTAAGGGTAGTCTCCCCAGTCTGTTGTAGTTAATTCTATATTCCATCCCCACTGGCGTAACGATCGTTTAACTTAAGGCCTTATTAGCAGCTGTGAAACTTAAAATAAACGCCCGACCACGTGCCTGCTTCGCCTGTAATAAGACTATGGTTTAAATTATTTGTGAAATGTAAGGCATGTAAAAAACGCAATAGCAGTGCGGGAAACCCGCTCATCCTGGAGTTCTGCGGAATGTTTTCTGAGGCATCAAAGCAAGCCCATTCCATGCTTGGCCAACGTGGCAAGCTATGGCCTTAACCCTTTTCGTACACAGTTCACAGCCGCGTGAAAGTCAAACGATAAAAGGGATTGATATGAAAAAAGAGAATTAGTAATTTAAAGGACAGTTTTATAAACTTATAAAACTCCTCCCCTTGAGCATTTTTTTAATCACTTTTAGGTGACTAGTTTGCAACTCGCTCAAAAGACGTATTTGGTGAACAATAGAAGTTTTGGAAGCAGTCCAGACTTCCGGAGAACTTTGTAAACATGCTGGAGTTGCGGAATCGATGGAACTGCTTTATTGTACAAAAATTGTATAATAATCGTTCTCAGCGGTGATATAAAAAGCAATATCCTTTGTGAGAAATAGCTTGTAATTCATTACAATATGTAACATATGAATACCATCTTTTACCTGTGCTTTAACAATCTATGTTAAAATAAATATTTTGAAACAATTGCGTTAAAACATTATCCAGAAACATTAAATTGTCCCGGTGCCAGAACTTTCGAATACATGTACCAAATATGATATTTTTGCGAGTTTCACATTTTATATATGTATGTATTTTTATACACTACAAAATAAACAGTACCTGGATGAGCGAGCTTTGCTCGGTATTTTTATATTTGGTTATTGTACCAATTATATTGTTATATTGTTCATAAGCGTCTTTTTTCAAAGATATTTTAGGCATTTTTAAGTGAACACGTGAGTTTAGATGACACATATTTTATCAATAATATAAGTTAACAATTGATTATCTTGGTCTAACCTTAAACCAGACACACATTGGCTTACAATTAGTTTAGTTTAACAACGCCATCTATTGAAGTAGCTTTAGTCTTGCTGTGTCGGTAGAGCAGTAAAGTTTTTCATTGTCTGAAAACATGGATAAAACGACAAGATTCAGATTATATGTATATAAGAATTGCTCGTTTAAAGGTATTAAATAGATTTAAAGAGAATATCACATGGATAACCGAATACGTGTAAATGAATCTTTAAGAAAGCTTATCAATAGTGTTAATACATACTCTACTTATCACCTAAACAATATTTTGAGGGAAAGAGTTTGTCACGGTACTTGCCCATTTTAGCATAAATTAAATGGTTCGTCACTTCGTTCAACTTGAAATAACGTAATTCATTTTACTGTTTATCTGGAAAATAATATTACTTGTAAACTCCTTAAATTCATTTTCACATCCAGTTCAACATTTTTGAAGAAAATATATTTCATTTTCGGAAATCCAGTCCAAGTTACATATAGAATTTACTGTTTTGCATTTTTTATACTGTTTTATTTTCTTACCTTCGCCTTTGTTCTGTTAAATCTTAAAGTAGCCTCTTGCTATTCCTCGAGGAACGCGCTCCCCGCGTCCATCCAACTTTGTCTTATACAACAATTGTTGCTAGAGCTATTTATTTGAATAGTGAATTGTTGAAATTCACGCGAATGTGTTTTTTCTCGTTCTTTTGCAAATAATAAGAATGAGATAAAACTTTTAACGGGTACAATAAATAATACTTTCGTCACCGACCTGGGGTTGACTGGTAGAAAATGTCACTGGACATTAGGTTCGGCCTTTGTTACAGCTATATTAGAAAAAATAAGACCATAGAAGAATGATTTTATTTTAATTTCGCTTTCATTTACTTTAAGAACATTGATCTATCAGCGATCTAATGAAATAGAGTAATCCCACACAAAACTTTATGTGCAATGGCGTGCATTTTCCGCGAAATCCCACTCTCTTACTCAAAGAGCCCTAGGGTATCCATTCGGTAGGTATGAACGCGTACATATACGCGTATATATGTATGTACCTACCGAACGTAAATTAGACTACACCTCCAATAGATGAATCAAAATACATAAATATGTGATAAAGCACTGGAGGACGTACACGTTATGTGCCCTTCGTACGGCAAATTATGTTATGATATAAATGTAAGATTTGTCTGCATCGTGGACCTAACCATATATTTCCAAAACAGTAGGTAAATCATATCTCGCTCTATAATCCCATATATACATATGAGAGTGATAAAAATAGGAGAGGCACGTCAACTCTGCAAAGTTAGAGATATTTCGCACTCGATGCGCTCTGACTACACCGTAGCGTTCCTGACGTAATGATATAATAATAATATCAACTCCCTAGATATTGTAAAGCTCGACACGGTTTTAGTAACAGACTCCCAATATCAGTAAGAGATCCCGCTTATCTCGCCGCACATTCCACGCGTGTCCAAACCATTTACCGCCACACGCAGAAAAGGACTTGCCAAATTGTGTGAAAACCTATTGACGTGTACTTTCGCGCCGATGAAAGAACTTAAAAATGTACCTACAACTGTATTCATATCTATACATATAATAACACTGTAACTGATCGCCGTTTGTACATAGCAAATGCATTTAAAAATTTATAATGGAGTGCCTTTATGTATATACGCAAGAGAACCCAAAACAATGTTTTTGTCATTTTGTCTGTGTCTGTATGTTTGTGCAAGCTAATCTCAGAAACGGCTTATCCGATTTGAATGCAGTTTTCAGGAGTATATTGTGATAGGTTTCACTTAACATTTACCTTTTTTTTGTTTAAATCGGTTAAAAAATAAAGAAGTTACGTCAATTTATTTTTCAAAACTTACGAAATCTACGCGTACGGTCGCGGACACAGCTATTTTTTACTATATTTATACCTAATGCTCATGGGTGATTAAAACAGTTTTTTAATTAACGCGGGTGAAACCGCGGGGCACAGCTAGTGTATAATAATTGTACAAGTGTTACATAGATATTCTAACATGTAGATTCCTCAGCTATGGCTGGTAATAATTTTACGCGATTATACTTTTCATCTATTATTTTATACGAGTCTTTATAAGTATTAATACTGAGTACAAACGTATACAGCTTGGTTACCCTTAAAACTATAATCTTCTTCATTGGGTTTGCAAATAAAAAATCTTTCGCTATCTGGTGTTAAAAATGTAAAAAGATGTTGTTCAAACACCTCAATATTTAAAGGAAGCGCCAAACATCACAGAATACTTCCCCATATACATACCCATATTAAATGTATGAAACTTATAAATATATTTGTACTATGAAATCAACTTCAAATTCCGAGCATAGTCTGACGCGGCATAACAACACAATGACAATGGCGACATCTGTCGAACCTACGTAGCAATAATAAAAATGAACCTCCCAAATCTATTCTGATTTATATTCTGGACGTGCTGCGGAAATCTTATTTAAAGTGACAATAGATCATCGGCCAATATTATGAGAATCAATATTCCGCTGTCCAAAGATTTTTTGCGTTCCACCGACTCTATTAATATCGCGGAAATCTTGAATTTATATATTGCAGACGATTCTGGTTAGGGTCAGTATATCAACACATGATAGTCTATGAAAAGTACCTATGTCAAACGATTGATTGACCCGTTAGTTCAGGTGTTAGTGAACCTGACTGCTGAGTCAGATAAGGTGTTTGATTCCCTTCCAGGACAAGTATTAGTGTGATCAGCAGAAATTTTTGTTCTGTGTACATATGTAGATTATCAGCCGTCGGATTACTATAACAATTCTTTCTCGCCTACTTTGGGAGTAGATGATCGTGCGTGATATACCAAGATTTTTACGATTTAAGACATCCGATTTGAACATTAACTAGGACAAAAGTATTTCGATTTAGTCCATTATTTTTAATCGGGGCAATGTGTTAAAACACTGTAGTAAAAAGCGCGTCCTAATTATCATCTATTCTAAGACCAGCACGTATGTAGGTATGTGTGTAGCTGTCGGTTATCGATTTCATACGCTGCTGGCCCCGCATGAACTATTCCATTATTCCTGTAGTACGGCGCACTGAAAATACGTCGAAGTTTTGAAAGTTGTACGATGTAACACTATCCACGGTATTAAACACTGGATAAATCGAACCAAAGTTTAATTGGACGCTGTGATCGCGCAATACATAGGTATGTACACACTACGTACAGAATTCCTGGTATAAACAGGTGCCTTTAGAGAGCACGTAGTAAATATCGTGTTATAAACGTATCAAATTTTAAACATTATTATGTATATATAACTAACTAGCATTATGTATATATAACTAGCATTAAACATTATTATGTATATATACTCGTATATATAACTAGCTGTGCCCCGTGGTTTTACCCGCGTTAATTAGAGAAAAAACTATTAAAAAACAATTTTAAGAACATCACGCTATGATCACCTAGAGTGAATATAGTAAAAAATAGCTGTGCCTGCGACTTCGCAGGCGTAGATTACGTAAGTTTAAAAACATAAATCGACGTGACTTCTTTATTTGTTAACTGATTTCAATGAAAAAAACACACTAAATCTTAAGTGAAGCCCATCACAATATAATCCTGAAAACTTCATTCAAATCGGATAAGCGGTTCTGAGATTAGCTTGCACAAACATACAGACATACAGACAAACAGACAAAATGAAAAAACATTGTTTTGGGTTCTTTTGCGTATGTAAAGGCTCCCCATTATGAATTTTTAAATATATTTGTCATGTACAGACAGCGATCAGTTCTAGTTTCATTATATTTATAGATTAATGGCTATATAAGAAGCTGGTTGATGAGGAACCAGAAGTCTCCTGATCAGCGTACATGTATGAAGACAGTAATTAATGTAGAAGAAGCATGTCAGGTCTGCCAGAATAGATAAACGGCATGCAATGCTCTCTGGCTACCCTTAAAGAACCTGGCGTCACGAAATAATGGTAATAATTAATATGTTACCCAAGCTAAATAAAATATTGACCAATACTTTTTCACCATACATCAAAAAAATAACATTGTAAATTGACAAAAACAAAACGGGCTCGTTATTAAAAACCAAACATGTTATTTGATTAAAAACTTGGTTAACAACAGAATCACGTTTCTGAATTTAACGAGGATACCGAAAAAAAGGGCCATTATTTTTGTTTTGCAAGTGTTAATAACACAGCCGCCACCAGTTGATAATGGCGTTTATAAAACAAAGACATCTGTCGAACGCGAATTTTAGAATGTCAACTTCTCGATCGCTCTTAATCGTACACATTAACTTAACACATGATCGATCTATTTACCTATACCTATCGTTTTCTTATTTACTATACTTAACATTGTGATCGATTGATTTCAATGTCCCACTGTTGGGCTTGGATAATAATAATAATAATTTATTCAATCACAAATTTGTACATTACATTTCCTTACAATTGTACATGTTAAAACAGTAACGAAAATATTGTGTGAGGACATAATTTATTGTTAGCTTCCACGCTAGGCGAAAGGCCTGTCTCGTGGGTGCTAGATATGAATTTCATCAAAATAAGTCCATGGAGAACAAGAGTCGAAGACAAAACAAGTAATATAACAAACATAACAACGTGTGTATGTGCGTGCATGCGTGCGTGTGCGTGGGTGCGTGGTATGATCTCTCCCACTACTACGTGAAGCCACGATTGTTTTATTAATATTCAATTTATTCCTCTGAGAATGTTTATAGATTTTGGATTTATTCGCTCACACAATTTTTTGTCTATTCGTAATCCGGTCGCGTTATAAAAAATAAAAGTTATGTACTGTTTTTCATTATATTTTTAGTGTAGATATTTGTATCCGAAGAACCAATTTGTATATAAATGTGTATACATTTGTGTACACGACATTTGAAAAAAAAAACAATTCCAGTTCTCTCTACCTATCCCGTAAGGGAGCAGGCGTGATGACAAAATAATCATTATAATAATAAAATGTAATTTAACTATCTAATTCCAATTATGATTGTAATTGAACGTTAAATTCAGAATTCAGGCCCAGAAACACAAATAAGGAAACCGAATAAGGAAGTGAAACGGTAGATTGGCCTTAATAAAGCATTGATTGGATTTCTCTATCAAGATGCCAGCACAAACACTACTGCAGCATATTGATAGTAATTCATCAACCTTTGAAAGGTACACCTAAAATAGTCTATAGGAAAACCTGAACGCGCGCTTTAATAAGAGTCAAGTAGACGTCTATCAACAATGACTTGTCTATGTTTAAAGATATAACTTGTCAGTCTCAAAACGTAAACGGTTATCAAATAAAAAGTTTGCTATTAATTTGTTCAAAATATTCGTACCAAAGTACGTACAAGAAGCGTATTACACTCATTTTCCTATCCCTTCCAGGAAATACAAGCGCGGTGTTATGTTATGAACAACGGATAACAATGTTGTAAATACAATAATGAAGCTCATTATAAAGCAATAAATAGTACCGAACTGTCGACGTCGTTTAAGCATACATAAATTTAATTACATGTTAAACTTACGTTTAAGTGTAACTAACAATATTTCTTACTTGGTTGAACTTATTGACCTGAAACACTCGACCGTTAACATCGCATAACGGTGCAATGTAGTGCTTTCATTACGAGGAAAGTTTCCAATATTTATGTTCATTCCATCCGCTTCCGAGTGGCTCTCTCTCGTCGTTTAATATCGTAGTTATCGTATGAGCCCGTACGATTGTTACACATGCGAGTGTGTTGGGAAACTTTTAATGAAACGTTAAGAAGTAACGTCATATCGAAAAATAAATGCGTCTTGATTTTTTTACATGTATTAATAAGAGAATAGTTCCTTAAAAATTGTCGTGTATACTGTATAATTGTAACTACAGACATTCTTTATTAGACACCAAATACAAAACAAACAAAATATGGAGACGAAATAAAAGGTGGTAATATCAACAAACAATCTAAATCTGATTAATGTCGTTATATCCAGTGTTTAAGTCCTTGACCGTACGTTAAAAATGCATGGAGGATATTCTTTTCATCATTCTACATGTTTTCATGGTTTTATCAATAGGCGATAATAAACAACGCAAGCTTTTAGGATATTCGTTTATCACCGCAAAGTGATTTTAGATATATTTTCGCGTAATTTTATTATGTTGCGGTCTTCGTTAGTTTTATCAGTCATATGAATTTATTAATCCTCAATAGACATTTTTAATAAAATAAGTCTTTATGAACTGCCTCGTTGGACGAGTGGTTGCAAGCGCGACTGCCGAACGGGAGGTCCTGGGTTCAAATCCCGGGTCGAGCACTACGGGAATTTTCTAATTTAGAATTTCTAGCAGTGACTCGGAATCTGGATGTGTGCCCGGTATATGACAATAGGCTCACCACCTATTCCATGGGACTTAAACGTAACTGATGAAACGTGGAAGTGTACTACACTCCTCTACCTACCCCTTCGTGATTAATTAAGTCTTTATGAAACATTTCGGTTATATTAACACTTCAAACATAAAAAACAACGAGCAACAAATAAAAGTGGAAAAAATCATATCTATGATAACATGTTATTTTAAGCTAAAAGTGAAGTTAGTTAGAACGTATTCAAGTGAGAAGTTTTTCATTTAAACAAATTGAACGCTAACTGGCTCATTAACATCGCTTAACGACTCGATGTAGTGCTTTCATTACCATGAAAGTTTTCGATATTGATGCGAGTTCTTGTAACTTTTAGCAGCTCTTTTCCGTCGTTCCATATCGCAGTTGGCCACGTCTGCTCGTATTCACATCTGAACACACTTCTAATTAAACTCAAATTTAAACTGTCTGCAAGGATATTGCGTTAATGAATAGTTTACACTCGTTTCAATTAATAAATTTGAGTATAAAGTAAAAATATTCACAGAAAGAAGAAAGAAACTCGCTCTACCTATAGAGCGAGTTTCTTTTAGAAAAATCCATCTCGAAAATAAAACTAAGATCAGAAATACTAGCCAACATTTCGAAAGGAGCCTCGAGTTTATTATAATTTTAGGGATTTGGTGCTTTTTAATGATCGCGTTACGAGGCAACCAATTAAAATACGAAAGGGAGCATTTTATTCCCAATGCCCATTAAATTGCGGTAATACGTGTAAATCGCTCAACAGTAGTTCAGCCGTGAAATATAATAACAGTGCAAGAAAAGCGCGAGTATAGGATCGCTCCTGTGAGTATTGAAATAAGAATCGATTTTCTATTCCGATTTCCTACTATTATTTCAAATACACCCAGTACATTCCCACTTAATTTTCAAAATAATGATTTTTGTTAATAACGTAACGTAGTTATTAAAAAAAGGTAAAACGATGTAACTATTTCCTGGACCTCAAATATTAAAGTTCGTTTTTTCTACACGAGTGATGATTGGACATAAGACCACCTTGTGTTACGTGGTCATCACAGACCATGGATAAGTTTATTAAATATTTAAGCTTTAGAACGTTAAGATATTAAACGTATTTTGAAGATATATAAGTATTTTATAAAGCCTCTGTGACAATGCATATGGAGAATGAAAAATGTTGTAAGATTTCAATTTTATTTTATACAATCCAAAAAAATTGGCTCACCACCTATTCCGTGGGACTTAAACGTAACTGGTGAAACGTGGGAGTGTACTACACTCCTCTGCCTACCCCTTCGGAAGTTACAGACGTGATGTTACGATTTTTTATGTAAGCTTAAACTAAACATTAAATGGTAACCCTCCATAATTCCTTAAACATGAAAAATAAGAAAGTTGTCAATAATATTGAAAAATACGAAATACCGTTAAAAAGTAACTAAAGCAGGACGAAAGGTTTAAAGATTAAAAATTTGTATGAAAAGTAGCTTTGGATAATAAATTTAAGTTCTTTTATAAATATGAAAACAGATTGTTAATAACACACTTCACTTCATATTTAACGTGTAAAACGCGTAACATCGCGCCCGTAATCCCTGAAGGGGTAGGCAGAGCAGTGCAGTACACCCCCAAGTTTCACCAGTTACGTGTAAGTCCCACAGTGGAATAGGTGGAGAGCCTATTGCCATACACCGGGCACAATATTTAACGTGAATTATATTACTAAATATAATATTTAATGTGTATCTATTATATTACATGTTCTTGTGGGGTACATGAGTAAGGACTAACAATTTGCGCAAAGCATTAATAGCGAGCAACGAAAAATGACACCTACTTTAAACTTACAGATTTGTGATATTTAAACTGTCTTTAAATTTGTAATAGTGACGTGGAGTCTGGATTTGTGCTCGATGCATGACAAAAGGCCCACCACCTAACCCACAGCGAGACCGTAAACATAACTTGTGACACTTAGGAGTGTAAGATTCTACTTTGCCTACCTCTTCGAGGATTACAGTCGTGATGTTACGTTTGCATCTTAAATATTACTATGTTGCCATAAAAATAATAGAATTAGCACGCATATTGTCATAAATTGGGTAATTCATCAATCGTAAAACTATATTTTGTAAAATAGCGTTGCATATCAGTTTCCATTGTTCTATCATTAACAGTTCATAGTACAACAGTACTAAAGAACAAATAACAATCCTCTAGTTACCTTTTTATGACGAGTATATGAGATTATTACGTATAGACTGTAGTTTTAATACAACGACAAGACATGAAACATAAATGAATACTTTTAATGATAGGTAACTACGTCCATTGTTTAAAATGTTAAACGGTCTTAGTACGAGTTATAATACCGTTAGATGTAAAATAAAAGAAATATTATAATCATTATCATGAACCCTTTTATCGTTCCCACTGTAGGACAAGGGTTCCTCTCAGAACAGGGTTGGATCCATAATTTGTAAGGCCAGTCAGGTGCACGCTGGTCAAGTGTTACAGCTGTATCCTACTATTTCTATGCTGTTATTTCTACTACTTCTATAAGACTAAGTTGAAATATCTTATGGAGCACACTAAAGACTTGTTAAATAGCAAAAAATATCAGCTACATACGTACTTGCGTGAGGTGTTGTTTTTGTGGTTTCAGACAAAAATGTTTATATTAGATTGAATATGATTTTCAAGAAATGATACAAAAACTGACCAAATCCGTGTATCTTAATTGTTATATATCAAGTGTTAAGTGGAAAACTCCTTAGACTGTTCAAAGTAAGGAATATAAAAAGCAATGCTTATGTTTAAACAAGGTTTCTTATGGTCAGCGTACCGTGTAGCTTGCTTTTCCTTAGAAACAGTCCATTTTTATATCACAGCGGTAGTTTAGACGCTGTGTACGTATGCTCTATGTCCTCAGAGCACTCTAAATGCTCTGTACCTTTAGATGTGACATATATAAGACTATAATGAAAACGTCTAGCGTCGCCAGCTCGTAATTTACAGATCCTGAAATCGGTTCAGTAAGTAGTTATTTTAATCAACTCAGGCACCTCTTGCACTGTTTTTGAAAGCACTTAACAGCTGTGACGAAATTCGCCATAGATATCAAAATTAATAGTAAACAACGGTGCCAATAACAAAATATTTATCATCCATCGACAAGGTAAAAAATATATGGAAACTATATGGAAAATCAAATTATATGGAATTTCAAACCACTAGGCAGTGATAGCCTAGTGGTTTGAAATTCGACCTCTCACTCCGGGAGACCGGGTTCAAATC
>DWJK01002226.1:0-15021 GCA_018248815.1 Croniades pieria auraria
CGTATATCGTCACTCCACCTAGCTGGAGGGCGTCCCACGCTACGTTTGCCAAGTCGCGGTCTCCACTCCAGAACAGGTATAATATTTAACGGTATACAGGTTACTGTTAAACAGTACGACTCTATAAGTTTGTTGTCTATGTTACTGTTTGGCCACAGACTATAGACTTTGAAATTGTCAACATGAACAATTAATGTGTCCTTTTGTTTAGTATTTTTATTCACATAATACATGTATTATTTTTCCTGCATTGCTTTCCTGTATACATCATAATTATGCTGAAACTCGCACTCCTTCGCGCGCATAATACATAGTTATTCGAAGAGGTACACAAGATTTTGTTTATTACAAAAAAAACGTAACATCACGCCTGTAATTCAAAAACGTTTAGTCAGTTGCGTTTACGTCCTATGGGATAGGTGGTGAGCCTATTGACATACACCGGGCACACATCCAGACTTCGATACATTAAGAGAAATTCTGAATTTAAAAAATCCAATAGTATTTTTTCTTACTATTATATATTTGCATATATCCTTACAGGATAGGAAGAGTACATGAGGTGCCAATTGTCTTCGTCCTTACAGACCTGACGTGCTTCTTCTACATTAATTATTCTCGTCATATACGCACCACGTTTTCGTAATTTTATGACTCTTCATCAGCCAGTATCCTATTTAGTCAAGACAGCCACATTTTCTACCACTTATTATATTTGAAGAGATTGATGAATGCGGAAGAAGCACGGCAGGTGTGCAAGGATACGGATATTTGGCATTTCGTGCTCTCTGCCTATCGCGTAAGGGACTTGGCGTGAAGATATGTACTCGTATGTATGTATATTTGTACTTTCTGAATTCCTATCTAATATAAATCTTATCTGTGCCAAATCTAATACTCCTTCATGTGTGTAATATTCTCAAAAAGGGCGACAAAGATTCCTCTTTCCTATTAATACAAAGGTGACGTATCAATGTGATCACATCATAAACAGATATCGACGTCAAACAGCAATAGCTCATCGGCTGCTGGCAGCGCGCGGGCTCGTGACCAGTACGTTGCCATCCGTATGTACTCGTATAATAAGTATTGACACTGCAACTTGCATTAATTATAACAAATCAGATAAAATTGCTTGCCGAGTGCTTGAGAGAAGCGAAGAAAATGAATTAAAAATTATATTTAAAACTAAGATTTTACGACGCTTTGACGTTTCCCGCTCTCCATGTTAATATTCCAATATGTGAATTTATCTTTACCTTATAAAATAAAACGAACGTTCATTCTTTTCTTACACGAAACGTTCATTAATAAACATCATATAAGTCAAAATTGCAAAAAGTATGTTATCTTTTGTTAAATACTCGTATATTGCCTAGGAAATGTATTCAAGAAAATAAAACTAGATGTGCCTGTAGTACGCCTTAACATATGTGTATATGTTACAAGTACCCCCGTTGAAATAAAACTGCCCTCGTCCAGTTAAGTGATTGGTCTTTCTTATATTCCTTCCATCCATTATATTCCATCCATCCATAATGCTGGTGACAGACATGTCCTAAACACGCTGGAACACACCGCGTGTTTATATGTTTGTTCGATCTACAGAAAATTATTAAAGCGCCGCTTTTTCATGAATGAATATTTAAGGAATGGTTTCTTATCTTATCATTTATCTTGTATTTAGATAACTCATAACTCATTATAACATATTGCGCGTATCACGTGAGAACCGGTGCACATTTTATCGACCATTCCTTTGTTGGTCGTTAATATGCCGCTAGCTAATATTACACACTACCAGTATAATGATAAAAATGAAAAGAATGAATTAAAGAATGAATGAAGAAATAAAAAGACTGTAGTTACGAGTGGAATTAGGTCACTTTTTCTTTTAAAAAATATAAAGACAAATATAACAAATGGGTGTATGTCATTAAATGACGGGTGTTTTCTCCAGTCCATAGACGTATCCAAGCTTAAACAGAAGTAAACTCCACTTATGACGCTCTATATCTAGCACCTGTCTATTTACCTGTACCTGAATAATAAAAACATTGTTGCTTATGAATAGAATTGTGCAGCGCTAGGCGTTCAGCAGCTCAAACCTGAATTAGATCTTTAACAATATTCAATACATTTTTATAAGTTGTTATCCACGGCATGGTTTGCGCGGTAGCCTAAATAACTCCCATAACTTTTTTTTCTCCCATATTTCTCTTATTTTGGGGCTGTAAAAGGGTATTCTAAACAGTCTATATCATTTCCCGTCGTCCAAACTACATTCGTGTCGAATTTCAACAGATTTTTGTATAGCAGTTTTGTTGCATCTAACAGAAAAACAGTTACGTATGCATTTGACACCCTACCCAAAGTATTATCATTCTTTAAATTTCATTCCCTTTGTTTATATCATTCATCTTACTATCAAAAGTACTAATATTTAAAACATGCGTAAAATCATTAATTACTTATTCTGAACCGACGACCTCGCGCCTTTATACTCAGCTGTGTATGGCTGGCTTATATCAAAACATCTAGCTACAGATGATGTTCTTTGATGTCTTGAGAGCTGACGAGTTCACTTTGATCGTCCACTCATTCATTTTCTTTACTTAAGCAGCTAATACAAAAACATTTTCACTTGAATGTTTCTGTTAAATTGACTTTTTCTCAATACCATCCTATCATTTTTAATAATTTACTCGAAAAATGTTTAAATAGATTTTTGATTGCCTTTTCATTTATAGTTTGGGCAAGCTTTTTAAATTGGGTATTAAATATAAGTTCAAATGTTATTAAATACATACAAATATTGACAGTTGTGTCACTGCTTTCATTTTGCACTTTTTTATTTGACTATAATTAGATTCGATTTTTCTCTAAACAAAAAGACCTACGACCTACCAGACCTACCAAAAAAACGACCTACCAGATATTCTCTTGATGTGGAGCTGAGTGGCGAAGTTGTTTCCCATTTGAGAAACATAACTGTCTTTTTTGCTTGACAGCTGGATGCTGAAGCCGTCTGACTCGAGAGATGCCCTTGGAGCTCTGGCTGCCTGTACTGCCTTGTTCTGGCACACCGGCGTTGGAGCTATCTTCGCCAGCGCGGCCTCCTGGGAGCCAGTACTGTCGCGCCGGCGGTTCTTGTGGTCAAGGAGCATACTCGGCGTACAACCCATTGTCACATTGGCACTACACTTTGGCACAAGCACTATTGCACAGATGCGGCGACATCGTAGAACCTGGAACAACGAAGTAGTATTTGATTATCCAATACCTAAATAACTTCGATTTTTAAAAATACATTTAAAAGGATTATGAACAGATCAAATTAGTTAGTTTTAGCATATAACTCAGTTGCAAATAAAGGATCTTCGTCAAATAGTAAATTATCTCTGTTGGAACTGGTTTTTCTAAACTAGTTTGTTTTAAATTCAAAACATTTTGCTAGCTTTTTTAAATGAATCCTATTCACGTCCTGCCAACTTAGCGTCAAGCTAGCACAGATGCTTTTTTGTACACGTTTTGCATATTTATAAAATAAAACAATGCTCAGTAAAACTGCGGTAGAAAATTTTGTGAAGAATTTGCACATGAAGAATTATTTATAAAAATGTTTTGAAAAAAAATTTGTAAAGAAAGTTCATCATCACAAAGTTCCCCATTTTAAAGTTCTTCACAAAGTTGTCCATAAAAAGTTTTCCAGAAGCAGGTGAAGGTAGTCAACATTTACTTGGTTATGTTGGCCAGGTTGTTAGACAATGGTAACCCTTTTCAGTCTAAGAAGATAACCGCCTCCAACATTGGAATATGAACAGCGTAAAAAGATGGTACAAAATCTAACGGAAACAAAATTGGGCACACATGAAACAGCGCTACATACGGGTAAGATTTTAACTTTGGACCTCAATCTTCATTAATCACAAATGTACTAAGGAAATAGTGAAGGTTCTAGAATAGTACGAATAACTGCTGCTCGTACAGATGACGTATAAGTAAAGGTTCGCTTTCTGTCGTCTCGTATTTCATCATTAAAATTGTTTACTCGCGTGTAACGAAACAAGTTCCTAACAGTTTTGTTTTCCATTGTAATTCGTCATCCTCATTTTGCAAAGCAAAATTGTGAAACACAAACGAATTGAAATTTTGGGACGTTTCACTTTCATTCCTTTTGTGTCGTTTCATTTACTTTTAATTAAATTGCGGTACGTAAAAACTGGCTGAAACCCTGTAGCGACCTAAGAAATGTACAGACCGCGATAGGAACAAAGACCCAATATGTGTTTAGAAAACATGGTCAGAATAGTTGAAAAATGTTTTTACGATATAAATGCATAGAAAGAATGGCAGATGTAAAATTGCGAACGTTGATGGATACAGATGCCGAAGAAGATATTTCATCGTTTGCTTGAAGACACAGACTCGTCTATCTTGCCCAAATAGGTCAGATTTATGATTAATGATGGAATGAGAAGTCGCCAAAACCGTTTGAACAATTAAATAACTTAGCGACAAATTACTGTCATTGGAGGAATCACACTGACGTCTTTATTCCTAAAGTAGTGCGTTCCTAATTTGAAAAACCGTTTGAACAATTGAATGACCCAACAAATTACTGTTATTGGAGGAATCACACTGACGCTTTCATTCCTATAGTAGTGCGTTCCTTGTTCAAAAGTTTATAAGCTTTGTTGTAAAACAATAACTTTGCAATTCAAACTTTGCAACAAGTACAGATGAGTTGCAAGTTTAATAAAGTATTATATATTTTATATAGTGTGTTTTTTCCTATTTGTAACTGAGCTCAGCGAATTTATCGCCGCTTGTCCAACAGAACCCGTCACTAAGTTATGCACGGTGCATCGCGCAGCAAAGTTAATAGGATTACGTCGAGGTTCTATCGATTTTGCCATCGGATCGGAATTTGTAGAAATATTCAGCGCCGAGCGAGCCTTCAATCTGCAAAAAAAGCATATTAATCCGAATTTACTGATTTATACATATCTGTAGAAAATACTACAAATAGGACATGGTTAAAGTAGCATTAGGTTTTTCGAACTTGAAATTCCCAGTAGTAGCACGAAGTACAGTGGTAGTATCTGATGTATCGCAATAGGTTCATCCTCGATCTTCACGTATAACAACTGATGAAACGTGGGAGTGTTCTCTGTCCTCTGTGTATGTGGCTGTATGTCTGTATACAGTCCTCTGCGTACTCTTTGGGAAGTAATGACAGGATGTTGATACATTGGACATTACTCATTACAGTAGTCTTTAAATTTAAATACACGCGCCGTTGATCGGTTGATTAGAGCACTGTCAATTTTGTCTCTAAAGTCTCCTACTCCAACAAGGAACTTATTTTCATTACCTTCTAGAACATTACAGTGGATAATATGAACGAGTAACACGAAAGTTGAACTTCATACTTTCAGAATTAATGACGAAATACCAAATCCTAACATGATGTCTTAACCTAAACGATGTCATAGAATAAAATAGGAACAGTGAGTATTGCTCTAATGAAACCAGCAACATACAATTTAGACTGGGTTTCTTGTATATTGTATGCACATAACAAATAGTGTATTTCAGAAATTAGCTACATGAGAAGAAAGGAATAAAAATTCAAATGTATTTTCGATCTTTTTTTAAAGAGAATGGGAAGATACGAATTACTGTTTTGTCGTGTTTTCGTTAAATTTGAGAATTCGAGAGAGCGAGATGTATACGAAAGAATCGCTGACCGTACCCTAGTTATACCCGTATATGGATGCACTTAAAACACTCAAAGCTTTGATGCAGGGCACATCGCAGGAAGTGAGTTTGGCGTTTTGGAGTGACGTCCGAGTCGGTTTGAATGTTTAAATTAAAGAGGTGTCAATGTTAAGTCAAACATATTATTCGTAATGTAACGTAAAGAAATAGATCTGTTCCAGGCTGATTGTAAGATGTTCGTGGGCGGTAGTGGCCAGGTGTGACTGCTGAATATTTCTTATACTTTACATCACACGGGATTCTTTACAGGGTAGTGAGCAAGCTCCGAGTTCCTAATATACCCAGCCTTATGAAGCTGACCTTCTTCTCCTATGTTAAATAATAGATGTACCCTTTTTAAACCCTTTTTTGGAGCTTAGGGCAAAAAGATAACCATTGTCACCACATTTTATAAATTGTAAACGTAACAGCGGAAGTATTTAGATTGTTCAAGCGCAATAAAATTATATTGTGATTTATTGTCGCTCCATTCGATACGTCGGTCGTGTCAATGATCGACTAAGTACAGGTTCGACTCCATACGTCTGGACAGTTGTCCGAATGATTAAGTGGGTGTGTTATTGTGCATACGGTATGTGTGTACATGTTTGTGTGTACCAGTTTGTGTGTACATGAATGCATGTATGATATGATTGTGGCCTTGAGCACTCACTGGAGGAATCCTGGTCTAAGCTTTTTATGTGAAAAGTTAATATATCTTTAATTATAATCGTGTATAGTTATGTAAAACTTGCAGTATTGCTGTGAATGTGTATTCTAGCGTACTTGAACATTCTAAAAACGATATATTGTAATAAACAAGTAAATTAACTATTATGTACATTTAAAAATTATACATGGGCCGATACCTAGCAATGGACTTGGACAGGCTGATGATGATGATGAAAACTATTCTAAATAAGTGTATATAACCTAGTGCTTACCAACGCCAACGTCCTTAACATACCAGCTCCTCTGGAGGGAACTGTCGACCTTGGAGACCAACGTGTTTGAGAGAATGTTAGTGCTGCTTATGAGATAGCAGGTCATGGATACCTTAGGTCAGAGGACTATCGCCAAGACGTTATTAATGAAAGCCTTCACAGCATTCTGCTATGTAATACTGACTTTGCGAATCTGCTACGTCTAGTACATAATGCAGATGTAAAAAGGTTGGCAGCAACGGACTGAGCAATGTTAAATAAAAAATTCTGAGATGTCTGAGATTCTGTGTCTGCCAACCCGCTCTTAGCCAGCGTGGTAGACTACGGCTTTAACCCTCTCATTGTGAAGGGAGACCCATATTCCAATAGAGAAATGACAAAGAGGGTCGAAAAAAAAAGTTTACCTGCGTAGTATCCTGTCTAATATGCAAGTCTGCGAACTGTCATCGTTGCCTTGGAACTACATAGTCCAGGCCCCCCTCCTCCATTCCTCTCCTCCCTCACCGAGACGCGCGGTAACTGTTTAGCCGAGGTACTTGAACTAAGCCACCTGCTTCAGGGAGAATCCACGTGCTGATATGTTTGGGTTAAGTTTGGTAGGTTCGTTTTTTACACTTTTAAGCAAGAAAAACTTCAAGTTGCCGACAATCTATTAAAATAAAACAGAAATAATGCATGTATCAATATTTTATTTAGAATGTTTTATGACCGATATACGTGTTTATTTAATTTCACTGAGTGTCTAATTTCTAGGCAAAATTCAAAATGCGTTATTTGAAAGGTTTACTGGTAAACTACAGTAAGTGGGTAGAACATTCTCGAGAACATAACATTCGAGTGCTGCGGACAAAGTTTTGAAAGTTCCGTGTAGCCAGTTTGAAATGTAGAGTTACGGACCGGAACTGTTACATCGCTATCATGAATCATGTTTCAGACAAAATGCACTATGCATGAGCCGTTTTATTTCAGTCATATGGGAAGCGAAAATATACAGTCTTGTAACGTACTTTAGATGTCTGCAGAGATATTTATGAGCTATATTATATATATGTACATATGTATGTTTTTCGTGAAGCCGTTCTCTGTGATCCCCAACCCGCATGCCCAGCGTAGGGATTAAGGGCATATATCTGGCCTATGTTCAGCAGAGGACTTATAAAGGCTGATTATAATGATGATTATGTATGTTTATTAAAGAGATAGATTTGGAGTTTACAATTTTGTCTTTGATTTTCAGACGCGTACAGATTTTAATAACAAAAAAATCTAGTTCTATGAACTTATAGGCCATATTGGTTGCCGTGGTGGTATTAGTGGTGATGGTGATGATGCTACCTATAGTTGTGAGGTCATTTTACCACAGTAAGTCCGCTGATCGATAAAAATCCAGCATAGAGTGCTAGAGAAGTGCTAGCAGAAATAGTGGCTGTGGTTTACTAGAAAACTCGTAACTGTTGGTTATACCCATGGAGTTCGCGACGACGATGGTGGAAAAACCCAAGCGAGTAATCAATAAGATGTACCTGTTTCATACTTTACGTGACATTTGCTATGAAAGTATGAAAACTTAAACAATATTAGAGTTCATGTACTTTAAATTGTTATTAACATTGTATTTTATGTAAGAGGTATTTACACATTATTACTTTTATTGTACTTAATATAGTATTGTTATTGTTGTTATATTATTATTATTGCCATTTTATAATAATTTTTAGGTTATGTCGACAAAAACTAACTTAGAGTTGTAACAAATCCAATAAAATTGTTCACTTATAACCTGGTATACACTGTGTTCCGAATTTTTTCAGTTATTGTTGCCACATATTAATATTAACAGAAATATATAAGAGACAAAACTGTATGATTACATTAATACATGGTCTATTATACATTACATTAATAGAGTTGGTGATTAGGCATTTCTTAGGCATGCACGATCTATCTTAGGACGAATAGCTAGCCTCGTAACATTACGCCCTTAATCCCTGAAGGGGTAGGCAGAGGAATGTAGTACACTCCCACATTTCACCAGTTATGTTTATATCCCAAAGAATAGGTGGTGAGCCTATTGCCATACACCGGGCACTGATCCAGACTACGAGTCACTACTAGAAATTCTAAATTAAAAAATTCCCATAGTACTCGATCCGGAATTTGAATCCAGGACCCCCCGATCGACAGTGAGCTTGCAATCACTCGACCAACGAGGCAGTCACGCTAACCTCGTATATGACATAAAAAAAATCAAATACTCCGTTTCTGTTCTACGGTGACTTCTAGAATACTGATGATAGGAGTGAACCAGATCAGTTTCAGATTTGTTACCACCCCTGAATACTATATTGTAATGATTCATTTCATTCATCATTGAAAGCTACTTCTCTAACATTGGAAGCTACTTCTCTAACATTGGAAGCTACTTCTGTAACTATTTTATAAGGCCTTGACGGGTTTTATTGACTACTATCTGAAAATGACAACCGAGGTCAACTGTTCAGCGTCAGGTGTGAAAAACACCATATACATGAACGCTCCATTTTTACGTAACGTCATTCGTTCGTTTGTTTATGCATCGTAAAGAGTATTATTATTAAGAGTATTATTATTTTATTGATATGATATAGATAAAAAAATATTAAGCACTCGTCAATATGTGACGACATGTGGTAAACACATAAAATGAATATGAAATTTGACACCGTTGTTTTACCTCCAATACTTTTGACATTGACAGCTTTGACCACAGAGTGAATATCAAATGAAAACGCCTGACATTAAATTAATTTTAAAAAACATTTGGTTTATAGTTATCATATAACACTATAATATATGTAACATCACGCCTGTAATCCCCGAAGGGATAGGCAGAGGAGTGTAGTATACTCCCACGTTTCACCGGTTACGTTTAAGTTCCATGGTGGTGGTGTTGCTTCAGTAAAAAATATAACAGAAAGCGTAAACGGCAAAAAGGACATTTTCATTAAAACAAAATGATGTATCCTACCATGATTTAGTGAAATAAATTTATTACAACGATTTTAAAAACGTACAGTGTGTCCTATCTTTACCAGGGCTCAAACTAAAATACAATAATACAGGTACTGCTGCTTCAAACACACAACATTAAACAAACATCAATACGACAGCAGCTAATCCTTGCAAGGATGACAACAATACATTTAAAATTGTATACAATAAAAATTTGTTAACATGACGTGTCTATTTTCATTCGGTCTATGGTACCCGCGGTAAATTCATTTGTCAAGCGAAGCCGTAATGTAACAGCGTTAACATTAATTTGTCACGAGAGACGGTCATCTATGTTAGCGTGTAAACGTAATTATTTCGTTTCAAATTTAGTTGCAGTGACATGCCCGTATTTAGTTGTCACATGCCGTTCAAACTTGTCAGCGGCTGACTCGTTCTCGTGTACCAGTCAAGATATTGTTATAAATGTTTATGTAGGCCCAGTTGATTATGTTAACATGTGTTTTGTTTACGCAGTTCGTTTATCTGTTTTCCGTAATTGTTTCTATGTTATATGCCAGTGTTAGGGTTGATTTTGTCATGTCTCAAGATTCAAGATTTTTGTATACTTGATTTCAAACAAAACTGTGCAAAGATGCCGTTCGAAGTTCCAGTCCAAGGATAAAAATTAGTCATTGTCGTTTTCTGTTCCAGAAACTCGATGCAATAAATCGATTTTAATCGTTTTTGTCGATTTTAGTTCTGTTATTTCGTTCTTAAGTACATAAAGTAAAAATCGACAAACGTGCTTGCATATGTGATACCCGCAGGTATTGTAGATAGGCACAACACTTCTGCTTGAAAAAAAAGTTTTTGAATCATTCATTAAAGCTTAACTAATTATCCTATGTTAATATTAATCCGATAAAAACATTTCATAGTATACATAAATATTCGAGTATATAGAGTTTGAGATCCCTAAACCAGCAAGATGCGACCCAAGAAAAGATTATTGAATAATAAAAGATCCAACTCCGTGTTACATCACCACTAAGCGAAACACAATAGTTTCCCCACAAGCGACATATCCCGTAAGACCCTCCATGCCCATATTTCAGGATTTGTAGTATAGAAAACTTTGTGAGCGTAACAAGATCTTTCCGGATAAATATGTCAGCCATAAATCCCTCGTCCAGTTCGAAATCCTGCTGAAGTTTATAACCCTTTATCATCATGTAGGTATACTGAGGAGTAACAAGACGATGCTGTTGTTTTGTTGTTAACCGAAAACAGTTGTCCTTCGCGCGAAGAACGCAAATTAAATTATCTGCCTAAAAATGAACTACGTACGAAAGGAAATAGAAATAATAGTAAGAAAAAAAAGGTAGACAAATTCTTGGAATGAACAACACACTGCCAGAAAATCACTATTCAAAACTGAAGTAGACACACACAGGTACACAATTAGAAAAGGAATCGAAGCTTAAGTATTAACATAAATAACAGAGTTAGACAATTTGCAAGTTTCTTAACAATTTGTCCACCAAATCGTGCTTCCACAAATCCAGTCTGCAGCAGCATGAAATCCATTATCGATAATCAAGGAGAGAAGCTGAATTAACAAGTTACGGCTTGCTCATTGTGAGAGAATAAATGTAAGAAGTTCCCTCGAACTTCGAAACTTCTTACACCAGATGCCCTTATAGATCTTATAAGACCGTAGCTCGACGTCTAGACGTCATATATTAGAATTTAAAATTACCCGAAATCCTTATCAGAACGAAGTTATTGCGAAAACAATAATATATGATAATTCTTGTCCGTATCTCCGAGAAAATTGAATTCACTAGTGAAGTATTCCCGCTCTCTGTAGTATTACTTGTCTTTATTGAAAAATATAGTTTAGTTTCTTTAATATATATTCCTAGAATATTGTGATGGTGTTGAAAGTGAACTGCCCTCTCGGGTCTGTCGCTTTATGCAGGATGTGTGTCGCTAAGCAGATACATATACTGATGATGGAATGGTCGCAGTCCTGTTCAAGTCTTAAAGGTTCTGAGGGCAGATGTCTCAGGATAATTAATGAGTCTGTGACCTAGCCTAATACAAGAATTATGAACAGGATGTAGTTTTGCTTTATCTAATAGAAAATAATTGAACTGCACGAATTCGACTGAAACTAATTCGGACTACTTTTCTCATAGATTCGTATAATGCATGGTTTTAGCCACGGAACATTTTCCCTGCATTAAATTTCACCTAAATAAAAATATTCCACGTTAACTGATGTGATTTTTTAAATGACAGTATAAAGTCAGTAGTTAAAAATTTTATAACTTTAAAATTCTGTGATGCACATACATATATCGAAGTTTTTTTCTGGGCTTTTACAAACGTTTGAAAGGCACAATTTATTTCAGGTTTTGTTAGCATGCAGTTGACGTTGGACCGAATAGTGAACCATGTAAATGTTCATAAAAGAAAACTTGCATAGGAATGTTCAAAGTCATAAACCGAGCACTTTCAGCTCCCACTAACGGTTATAATATGTAACATTATGCGCAGATGCAAGTTCGGTAGTTACATTTGAAGCGAATATATTGCGATTGCTATTGTATTGTTTTTCAGAAAACAGTTTTCAGATTTTTTTAACAAAAAAAAACACGCCAGTGAACTTGAACATTTTCTTTGTGCAAATACTTTCAAAAACCTATCGAGTGGTACTTTAGTTTCGCCTCTTTCGGAAATATTTGGAGAGAAAGCAACAAAACACGCGATAGTTTAATCATTAATATTGAACAAACAAACAAATGCGGCAGTAAGTCGGTATTACTGAGAATGAAACAAATGGCTCAAATTACGAATTTTGTCTTTAAATTGCATTTTTTACGTGAAACAGATTATTGAAAGACACCGAATTTTAATGTAGTATTAGATATTTTGAGAAACATAATATACGTATTGTACATAACTAGTTATTACAGGTCACAATATAACCCATAAGAATTTCAGTTTTAAATTTTCTTTTAGAAACTGGTTAAAAATATCTTAAGAACCCTGCATCCTCTTCTAAAGTTTTAGTCCACGCCGTAGCAATTTCAATGTAATCGCTTTATATAGTTTTGATGTGAAAAACAATAAATATAACCTGGCTTTGAATATATTGTAAAGGTAGAACCTTTAAGCCAGGTTGGGTTAAATTATATTTAATATATATTGTAATAGAGTTAACTCAGTGGTTAAGAATTCAGCCTCTCATTCCGGGGGTTGCTGGGCACAAATCCATAGAGCGCACCTTTTTACAAAAAGGGCCGTATAAAGTTTAAATATCACTGCTAACGGTGAAGGAAAACATCGTGAGGAAACCTGCACACCTTAGAATTTATTAAAAAAAATCAAGGTGTATGAAGTCTGCCAACCCGCACTTGGCCAGCGTGAAACCCATATTCCAACAGTGGAATGCCAAATGGGTCGATTATTATTATAACAGGGTTGCTCCATAAAATCTACATGCATTGTCCTAAACCAGACTCTTTGTTAAAGCGGACAAATAGAGACATGTGCTTGTAATATCTTGGCTGCAATCAGAAATACAGGCGACAAATTTAACCGTTGTTCTCTTCCATTCCCTGGAACAGACTTGAGTTGAACTCTGGAATATAGAAGTGTTTGTGATCATTTGACGCTCGTGGTCATCCATGTCAAGCGCTCTGATGACAAAATTGTTGTCCTATATAAATAATTCACGATGTATCCGAATAACTAGGCTGTGAGGTCTTTCATAAATATAACAAGTCTCACCTATTAGTTAGCTATCAAATGACCTATCAAAGTCACTTGAAAGCTCGTCCATTAAACTTTTGAGGCGTCTTTGTTCGCACATTTAATATCATATCATGTTCAATACATCTAGTCTAGCAGCGATAGTGTAGTGGCTTAGAATTCAGCTTCCAATTCCGGCAGCCATGGGTTCATATCGTATTACATGTCTTTTTCTTAACAAAATAATGTTTTAAGATTTTACTGCACTGCCTCGTTGGTTGACTGGTTGCAAGCGCGACTACCGATCGGAAGGCCCCGGGTTCAAATCCCAGTTCGGGTACTATTGGATTTTTTTAATTTGTAATTTCTAGTATTGACTTGGAGTCTGACAATGTACCGTGCGTATGACCATCTTAACCATTCGATATGAGCCTTTCACTCCGGAGGTTGGTTCTGGGTTCAAATCCACGGCGCGCACCTCTTTACAAAAGTGCATTTTAAGTTTAAATATCACTTGCTAACGGTGAAAAAAAACATCGCGAGAAAACCTGGCACACCTCAGAATTTATAAAAAAAAAAAATGAAAATCTAAGGTGTGTGAAGTTTGCCAACCCGCTCTCAATATGAGAGGAGACCCATATTCCAACAGTGGAATGATAAATGGATCGATTATTAAGGTGTCATTAGCTTTTAAAAGGTGGCCTTTATAAAGATTTCACTTGTATAGTATCTGGAATGTAAGTCTAACGAAACTATCATGTAACAAGCAAGTCCATTAAAGGGTTGAGCCCAGTTGTTTGTTCGCGAAATTGCTCGGCCAACGAGCCGGCTCAATTCATACCTATTGCTGTAGTTTGGGAACGAACCAAATGGGTAATGGGCCAACATATATACTAGGCTTTCTAAGTCTAAACAACTTCGGTGTCTTTGTGACGCGTTAATTAATGAAGCTGTACTATATTTTGATTTTGACTGCCTCGTTGGTTGAGTGGTTGCAAGCGCGACTGTAGATCGGGAGGTCCCGGGTTCAAATCCCGGGTCGGGTACTATTGGATTTTTCTAATTTAGGATTTCTAGTAGTGAGTCGGTGTCTGGATTTGTGCCCGGTCTATGACAATAAGCTCACCACCTATTCCATGAGACGTAAACGTAACTGGTAAAACGTGGAAGTGTACTACACTCCTACGCCTACCCCTTGGGGGATTACAGGCGTGATGTTACGTTACTATATTTTGGTATAAAATGGATGAAATTTGTTAAAGTTGAAAATATATTAAAATATATACTAAGTCACTTTCTTACCAACGCTGCTTTGTTCCTCATTCAGTAGTTCACTTACCATCAGTGTGAGGTCGCTACCATACTCAATTAGTATTGCAAATTTAAAAAAAAAAAATTGAAATAACACAGTAATTTATTTGTAGTTTTGATAGCTAGATTTAGATTTTCTATTCCTAGTCCCAAGAGTCTGGGGTTCCAACTTCCATCTCTATAAGTATTAATGCGATTTTTTAAACTAAACGTCACTTATATATGTATGTACTTTGAAAGAACACATCAGGAAAAAGTTTACGCTCCGTAA
>DWJK01002227.1:0-15020 GCA_018248815.1 Croniades pieria auraria
GCTTAGTGGTTAAGAATTCAGCCTCTCACTCGGGGGTGCTGGGTTCAAATCCATGGCGCGCACCTCTTTACGAAAGTGTGTTTTAAGTTTAAATATCACTTGCTAACGGTAATGGAAACGATCGTGAGGAAACCTGCGCTATTTACAATTTATTTGAAAAAAAAAAATTTCTTAAGTGTGTGAAGTCTGCCAACCCGCACTTGGCTAGCGTGTCAGACTATGGCCTTAATCCTTTCAATATGTGAGGATATACCCATATTCCAACATTGGAATTATGAATGCATCGATTAATAAACTATTATGAAAGCCTTCTTATCTCTGTAATTCAGTGTGCTTATAAAAATTTAATCAAAGTTTAAAATAATGAGCTGTAATTTCAACCTGTCTGTTTTCTTGATTTGTAATATAATGCTAATATCCCTGCAAGGGACTTGGTGTGATGATATGTATGTATGCATACAGGTGGTGATACGTATGTATATAAAATAATGGTTAAATTCAATCGCAGGTGACTCCTCACACGCCGCTGACGGTGCTGCGTCAGCCGCGCCAGGGCGAGATGGTTGTGTCCATGTCCGGCTCGCCCGTCATGGTGCCCAGCTGCTACACGTGAGCACCGCCTCCCTCTCCACGCCATCATGCGCAAAACTGGCGGGATTCCACCCTCTCCCTCTTTCTCTTTTCCTTCAACCCTGCTCGCAACTCTTTGAGATTTAATCTGCTATATGTATCTGTTAATTTATCATTTTCAATTTTTTAATATTTCTGTTGTTATGAAGACCAGCTAATCCTAACCTAATCTAATGGGCAAACCTCAAACAACTGATGTGTTTGAACTAAACGAATAATTGACCTTGCCACTATGGATATTCTAAAATGCTAATTAACTGTTAGGATCAAAAATATAATACATTCTTTTCCACAGATTGCAACCCAACGAGAAAGCGAACTGCAACATCTTGCTGCAAGACGGCACGATGCTGTCCCTTCAGCCGAAGGAGCTGCGACAGTCGCAAGCGTTCATCCCCTTTGCGCTCATGGATACTGACGTGCTACACCAGTTGCGCACCCTCAAGGAGAACCTGGACAAGGTTGTCCGGCTCGGGGAGAAGAAAGGCGTAAAATAACATGAGGGAAAATTAGCTTGTTAATAGTTAGATGAAAAATTGACAACTCACAGTAGTCAGATGTGGGATAAATATATTACTTTGATGTTTACCCACAGAAAGTGAAATATTGTTTTTATGGCTAGTTTCAGCCACTCAACAACAGATGGCGTTACTAGATTTGCGAAGCCTCTAAAGGAAATTTTACCGATACATATGAAATGAATTTTAGGCCGCCCTTAGTTATCACAATTTCGTGAGTAAAATGTGTTCTGGCTGGGCAAAGCATTGTTGAATTGTATTGAGTATTAAAAAAAATTTTGTGTGCAGCGTATTATGTGTGCTGATGGTTCCATTAGTTTATACAAATATGAAATACATTATTCGATTATTCGAATTTCAATATTCGAATCGATAATTGGAATTCCAATATTTGAAATTTGAGTAACTTAACCATCCACAACCGTCGTCTTAGAATAAGTATGGGTGTAAAAAATTGGAGTCGAATTTCAAATGCATTTTGAAGATAAATAACTGTTGTATGTTTGCTCATTATCTGTTGTTTTTTTTTAATAATGATACGCCTGACTGCAGTGTGCCTTGAAATGAAAATTGACTTAATAATTAAATATGTTTTACAAAAAAAAATGCGTTTTATTAGACACTATTAAAATCATCCTATTTGTTTTACATGCAAAACACACAAGATTTAAAATCGTATAATATTTTTCAAAGCTCCTACAACGGTAATTAAATTCGTACACGAATGTGCCAAAATATCATTTTTATTAGGAACAATCATTAAAATACTATATCCTAAAATAAGTATTGATAAAAAGTATATTTAAAAATGTCTAAAATAATCGCAAAGTGGCTGGCAGTGGTTGGATGCAAAGAGCAGAAGATCGAGCTCAGTGGCGTTCCATTGTCCAGCAGTGGACGAGAGTGGGCTGATGATGATAATGATGATGAAAATAATCGCTCCACAAATTGGTAAGTACAATATTTTTAATGCAATATTGAGTAACAATGTTTAAAATCATTTAGAATATAGAAATTCATGGCATAATACAATTCTTGCAAAATCAATGAGACATTTATTAAATGTACATATTCATTTTGAGCTTTCTTCTCATCAACTGAAAGCCGAGTTAAATTCAGCTTGACAGTTGTTCATTTGCTGATTCTTAAGAAGCTAAGTTTCTATATTAGTATTGGTTTAATATACCTCCATTATATACTAATATTCCCAAATGTTTTATTTAATAAGAGGCTTAGTACGATATTGACTTCAAAAACTAGTGATTTCTCTCAATTCTTCATAACTTGATTTACATGGGTAAATATTTATAAAAATATTAATTAAATAACTCAAAATCAATGAAACTTGTCTCCAGTTTGTCTAGCATGTTTATTTTGGTAAAATGCGATTATGCCCGAGAGGACAAGTAAGGAGTTAATTTTCCAATAAATTTTTTCTTGTGTTCGCGGAAACCCTTTATTACCAGATGAGATGACCAGAGCGATACCAGAATTTTAAAAAAGACACTCTTCTCGGGCAATTTAATGTCCATAGCATTTTAGTGTGGAAAAAGTCATCAAAATAACTATATCTACTACGTATATGTTGCTGGTTTTTCCTTTAAGAATGTTCAGCTTGCAGTTCTTATGCCTAGCAGCTAGTAGCCATGCTTGCCCAGGGTTTGTTCCACCTCCTTAACGTATTTCTCCGGTACCCGTTGCTGCCTCATGTCTGCTACCTGATGAGTAAAAAGTTTGATCGTATTTGTGTTAGTGGCAATTATTTGTTTGTTCTTGGCTGACTGAAGTAATATCCAGAACATCTCTGCCTATCTAACAACTACAAATGAGAAAGCTTTTTGTATATTAGTTACTCTTTCACGCTGGAATGGCTGGACCGATTTCGATGACATTTTATATATAGATAGACTATAAGCTCAAGAAAGACAAGCGCTCAAAAATTTAAATCGAATATGCCTTAGTTTGCTACTTTTACTTTCATTTTACGTAAGCGGAAGAGAAAAGGACGGAAGAGAGAGATATTCAATGACCATCAAAGCCCATGCATACATACATAAATTTCTGACACATGGCTGCGTTATCTGTCAGAAATCCGTCACAGATGTGTGCAAAGATTAGTCTGAACCACCCCTGTATAGGGTTTTCCATTAAGGGCGGGTCGATGGAAGGAATGACGCTGCCTATGGACGTGTGGCTTCAGCTTCTGGGTCAGTTGAATTTTGAATGGGTGCAGGCCCAAATCACGACGCAATATTCGCTATGTTGTGGTCTGCGACAGGCCAACTTCTTGTGAGCGAAGCGGAATTGTCTGCCTCGGATTCTGTTGCACACTCTCACGAACAGCGGCGATGTTTTCTGCAGATCTTGCGTTTCGTTAACGTATGGGTGTTGGCTGATTGTTCACTGAGCCAGTGGATTCTAATTTGGCCACCAAACGTTGAATAGTCGACTTGGAAGGACGACCATGTACCCCATAAAAAACGTTGCTATTAGAGAACACCCATTTTGATAATAAAGTTTTATGATTTGCACTTGGTGCTCGACGCTGTAACTTGCCATGATGATTTGTCTTTAGTGACTGATTAAAAGACGATATTTTGACAGAAAGTAAAAGAAACAATATGGCTGCCACGAGCTGTCAAAATTAACCCGTCCCTATTGTACAACACTATATTTGTTACCTTGTGCTTGATGACCTTCCGCTCGTACTTGTCCTGCTGCTCCTGCTCCATGCGCAGCGCCACACCCTCGTTGTGGATCTTCTCTCGCAACTCCGCACTGGACATAATATCACGATTAAACCTTTATATTGTTTAGAATTTCTGTTATTCCATCACACGAGGATCCTTAAGAGGTAGGCAGAGAACTTTGAATGCCCCAAATCTCTATTCAAATGACCTATACATTCAACGAATGCTCAAAAGTCTGACGTGCTTCTTTCATATTCACTGTAGTTGAAGATATATGTTGTTGCATCTGTTTTTAACTATGTAATTCTATTTAACTCGAAGTCGAAATTACAGTCTACAATCAAATACTCTAGGTTACAAGTACGGCCTCAAAATGAACATTCCAGAAAGGATCAGTCTCATTATTAACTTTTTGGTTACCGTACAGACAAATCATGTGATACACTTCGTGACCGTGATGCGGAAATACAACTAGCGCCATCTATGAAGCGAATAGGAAGTCGTTAAGACGTCGCAAGCAAAATGTCGTACCGTGCTCGTTCCTTATCGTTGATCTGTTTCATTATTTCTTGACGATGCTGCTCTATGCGCGCCTTGCGTTTATCGTCCAACTGAAATGACGTCATCATGGTAATGTATAACTCTTAACAAATCTTCACATACATCTGTGCAGTCACTGCACAAATTTAAATTTACCGCGGACACGTAAAAATCTCATTTTTGAATAAAGGTAACCAGGGAGCATTGTGGCTCATTTACCTGTCTTTTCTTACGCACCTGACGTGACGCGTGTAGGTCCTACTGTTGTCTGACTTCAAACAGGGCCGCAGTTTAATAATGCGTATAATAATGCAATCGAACGTGGAATCCAACATCAGTTCATATCGACATAAATGTATTAATTCGAAGCTTAAATAAATTTTAAGCTCCGAATTAATACAGCCAGTCTCCGTCGCGACCTCGCTGCAAGCGGCAGAAGCTCATGAGGAAGGACCTCGTACAGGTCTGAAACTAGTCGGGCCATCCCGAAAAACGTACGTGACTTAAGCCGGTACATTTTTAATCATGTTTAAATACTCACGAAACATTTAATAGTAAAATATATACATAGAAATTATGTTGCGTAATACGTTTATTCTAAGTTTATAAATAAAACGCCTGCCGTTATTTACGTTTTAAATTGCGCTATGTAGAATTGCGTTGATTTTAAACTGAATAAATAATGTTCACCCGACGCTGTCATTCAGTTATTTAATGTCATTTTTTACTAATTGAAATATAACTGAACCTATTATAAATGGAATAAATGACTGCTTCGTTAGTCAAGTGGTTGCAAGTGTGGTTAGATTGAGAAGTCCTTGGTTCAATCACCGGGTCGGGTACTGTTAGAGTTTTTCTGACATAATATTTCTAGTAGTAGACTAAAGTCTTGATTTGTACCCAATGTATGGTAATAGGAACATCGCCTTTTCCATGGTGGGATGTATAATAGCATAGGTTAATAGTGGGTATGTACTATACTCCTCTGCCAACCTCTTCGAGGAATACAAATGTGATGTTATTATGTTACAATGGATTTTATTTATAAATATTATTGTTTTCTGTATTATAGTCCGCAACTTAGTACAATATTTGAACGGATAAGAGAATTATAAGCGAATGCATCCATTGCAGTGTAATTATGCAGTGTATTATTATTGCAGTGTAAGTATGCGAAGGAAAATAAAACTATCGAGCTCAATTATGTTATTTTTGTTATCCTATATTCACCTACTCTTGAACACATCATCTTTCTGTCAATCACTATTGCCAGTCTAACACAGCCTGGCGGTAATCGACGAGAATGGATAAAAAATAAATATTGCTATTGTTACGTACTTTTTTTTTGTTTTTTTTTTGGGGGAAACCTTCGAAAGGTACCCAATACCCTGGGAATGATACCGGGTTATATGGGACTTTTATCGCACTGAAACCCCCTCGGTGGCCTTCCCTGGCACTAACTGGAGAGCTCCGGGATCTCCAATGGATCGCACTGGTGTCCTCCTAGCGCAACGCCCGAGACCAAAGCCCGGGACAAGCGTAGTGCCTCTTCCTATGCCCTCTGATTCCCACAACGACATGCGGCCACACATATCGTCGTCCTTCCCGGGATCGCCACTTGAACGGTTGGAACTCCCACTCTATCCGCTCGCCAACCCGGAAGCCTCCTTTATTTCGCCTCTTACGATAGGCAGGAGATACCGTAACTCTTGTTCTGGTTCCGAACTACAGAGACCTACGTTACGTACCTACGTAAGATATTTTCAGTAGAACTTTTTATTAATGTCCTTTGAGTATGTAAGGAGCATAGATCGCTTCCCTACCTTGTGATTTGACGACCTGAAGAAGACAGCGAGATGCTGCTGGATCCGGAACGCCCAGGACCGGAAGGAGTGGCGCCGATCAAGGGAGGCCTATATCCAGCAGTGGACATCCAAAAGCTGATGATGATGATGTTTTTTGAGTTACAATTCACAATCAATTCAAATGATTCTATTAAAATAATCTTATTCTTCAAATGAAGAATAAGTAATATTCCCAGTTTTCAAAGATACCCCACGAGCCAATATATATTATTATAGTAAAATTTGCTGTTATTTTTTACGTAAAAAAATGTAACATCAAGTCTGTGTCTCCCCGACGAGGTAGGCGGAGAAGTGTAGAATACTCCCACGTGTCACCAATTACGGTTACGTCCTGCCATGGAATAGATGAACGTATTGCAATACACTGGAACAGATCCAGACTCCTCTCTGTAATTGGGAATTTCAAGTTAGAAAATTTCAAACACCGACGAGGCAGTCATTTATTGTAATAAAGATGATAACATTAATAAAATATATATATTCAGAAGCGTCGGAACTATTATAAAACAGTTTGAAAATGGAAAGTACATTTAAAATTTAATTACAACTATAATATCTCCGTTAACTAAAAAACAAAAAAAATTAGTCTACCGGACTTTGTGTCCTTCGTTGACATCACGCCCATATTTCACCTAAGGAATGGACAGAAGCGCGTAGAGCTGCTACTCTTTATCCGTTACATTAGTCTCATATAGATAAAGGGGATAGACATATTGATATATACGGGTTTCACATCCAGATCCCGTAGTGAGGTTTAAAAGTAGGTTACTTTGAGAGTAGATACAACTTACGGGTACTTATGCATTAACATGAGTAGAAAATACGAAAGATGTTTATCTATCAAACTTTCCAGCAATAATGCGTTTTGTGAAACAGCTACTTCTTTTGAGGAAATAGCAGTGACATATCAGTGGTCACAAACGAAACCTCCCAACGACATATATTATGTTTATTTCCCTTTAAAAGTAAAATTCCTTTAAAAAAAAATTAACTCCTTCTAAAGTGCTTATCTTTGGACTAGAGGTTTTCGCTTAAATATTAGGTACTAATTGAAAATCTAAACATTGCTAAATATATGTGTTATATAACTAAGCATTCATTACGTGTTTCACACCAGAATTGTAAAAGCGTGACTGCTTTTGGAAAGTTTAATGGCGTAATATAAAAAATTTTTAGAAATGTTTTGATTAAAATGAAATCTAGAACTTTATAAATTCGTTCATGATATACCTATAATAAATTACATTGTAAGACGGATTTCACAGTCAATGCATTTCTATTTTGGACATTTCTAATATGTTAACAAGTTAATCGCCCAGTTTTAGCTTATAATGAATGGTGTTCAATATCTTTGAAGGTTTATTAAATCTCGTTCATTTAATGGCTGGACCCTTGATTCTAATTAGTCCATTGACAATATTAGAGGACATCCATTAATTACATGAGGCATTCAACAGGGGAAGAGGTCGAGTTGAATGTCATCTAAGCTCACTTTGTGGAGAGGGGGGGTTTCGGCAAATATCACGTTATTTTTTTCCGCTAGAAACTAGAAAAAGTTACGAAAAAATTGTTTTAAATTAAGTAAAATAGGATTCTTTACACTCTTGAGACCACACATGAGAGTTCCTGGATTGAATTGGAATATTTTTTTTTTATAAATCGCAGTAATTACGATTTAAATATTTTATTGTCAAATTCTTATTGTAATTCCAGTTTCTCAGCAATCTTAAATACTAGCCATACTAGTCGTAAATTAAAGTATCCAGCAAAATATAATTTTTTTTCTTTTTAAAATAAATTCAACGCACATACACTAGAAACCCATATTTTAAAAAAGCTCACGTGAGATTGGGGGATTGGAGAGAGGATTAAATCAATATATGAGATCTCATGAAATCTCATCACGAGGGGGTCAGAAAATGTCAAAAAATGCCTCACTATTTAATGAACGCCCCCTTATAAGAGAAAAATGGTATAAGTTCAGGGACTATTTAGTTTAGATCGAAATAGGATCGGATAAGAACAAATTGGAAAGAGACGGGAATAGATCGCATTATTTTATTGAAGTGGTAGATACAAAATACCATTAAAACTGCCTTCCCCATACCTCACCACACAGCAACAATCGCACTATTTGTCAGTAATTCCTGGCACTAAAATAGCCTGGCGTTAAAAAAAAGATAAGTAACTAAAACATAAGATATCACTACATAGTTTGGAACATATATAATATATATTAATAATAATAATAATAATAATAAAAACTTAAATAGCAGTAACATTTAAAGGCGCAGTGACCACACCTAAAATTTGTGTACATTACCTATTAACGAAACTTGTTTGACCATGACTTATTCGAGTGTAAAGGTCATGTTGTATACACAAAACAGGCGACCAGCGATATCTTTAGCATTGTCGGTAATATTCTGTTTCTGTATTCAATTGAGGCTTACATGTAGGTAGGCAGCGTGAATTTAATTACACGCCATGTAAACATCTACCTGTATTTGTAATGTAGATTTAATTAGGTAAATGGTAAGTTGATGCAAATAAATAACGGATAGTCTTATCCAGCATTACGATTGTGTTACGGGTATAATGGGCAACCGCAAAATGTATCCAAACACCTAGCCTCTTAACAGATATCTTCGTTGATCATTCACATCTTGCCAATATTTCGGAACCCGAATCAAAAACTTCTTGTGCGGTAGTTCAAGGTCTTGATCTTATCGTTAGTTTAAAATGAATCTATAAGTGCAATCTGTATTCATGAAGGAATAATTTGAAAAATACCTTGCCAGATGATGTTTCTAGACCAAACTTATCACTCAACATTTTTTCTGAGGCACTTACAATTTTAGTACATAGTTCTAAATGTAATATAGATTTAAAATAGCGGACACAAAATAACGTTTTGCCTTGGCTTTAGAGCGTAAATTGAATTACGACCTTTTATTCAGATAAAATTTTATAACCGCTAACAATTGTCCGTTATGATAACTCAGATAAGAAAATATTTTGTTAATAACATAACAAACAGGTGGCAAAATCAAAGCCATATATGTATATAAGTGTAAGGTACTACGTGTGAGAGTCTAAATAACATAAATTTTGTTACATTCAAAGTACGTTAGTTCCACGAAACAAAATATTCTAATAATACACTTTATTTACTTGATGATACATATTTTTTCTCAAATCTTAACACACAATTCTTTACAGGCTAAATTGCAACAGAACAGGCTTTATACTAATGGAAAACCGTAACTCCCACAACTAACGGTTCCACGCACACGTAATAGTGTGTAACGCATAAATGGTTAGCCAAACGGCTTGTCAAAGGGAAAGTGGTGCGCGTCACACCACCACCAGACCGCCTGACTAGCCTCAAGGTGACCGACCCGCGCTCTGGCCCGCCGCATTTACGCAACCACTCCCATTGTGTTTGCCTCACCATTTGCATCTAACGACAGTACGTAATCTAATTTTATTTTATTTTTTATTTTTATTGTAATTTACACTTACTGTCTATTGTATATTTGTCAAAGATGCAGTTGTGCTACGCGATTTTTTTGCTGGCGATTGTAGCGCCATCTCTTGGCCGACCTTACGATCCGGAGGACGGCGACTTGAAAAACGTGCTGCCATCTAACGGTCAGTTTGAGGCATTTTATCCTAGAGAGGCTCATGGCATACCTAACGGATCCTCTCGACCAGCGCACGGACATGGTAGTTTCTACAAACACCGCAATCCGGCGCTGATTGACGTGAAAAATGCGGCGGCTTACGGATTTCGCTTCGATGGAATGAGAAGATTCAACTTTGACGATGAATAAGATAATGTAATAAAACATTAAGATAATAAATGTGATTAATCTGTTCGATGTTCTTTTATTTTTAAATATCTATAACAAATTGTTCATGGGACAAAATATTTGGAAATGGAATTTACATTTGAAGTAAATTTTGATATACTCATTTCACATTACTTTTTTATATCCCTTTCGTATACCCTATAGAAATAATGTATAAAAATAATACATTACATTAAATACACTCATCGATTTACTAAGAAAATATATGGTAGAACTACTGTAGTATTGTTTCAAATCTAATTAAACATCAACCAAGTTTTTTTAGTCGCAAGTTTATGACCGACCGGAATACATTTATTTCTTTTTCTTTTATATTTATAATTATATTCCACATTTCTTCAAATATCTGGTAATCAGCAAAGACTATAATACGAATGTCAGACTTTTAAAATGTTACTGATTACTGAAAACTAGATTATTGTCAATAACTTATTTCAACCAGATTAAGCAGAAATCTCATATATACATATCGCTCACTGAATGCAAAAGGGCCACAAATCAAAATGTATCTTTTTTATACGACGGCCAAAACAAAATTTAGAAAACGATTTTTCAAATATTTCATCACTTATATTGTGATAATAAAACATGTTAATGGTCTTAGTTCTTTTTTACTAAAATAATTTAGTCGATTTAGATCTCATTTTTGCAATAAAATGATTTTGTGAAATTTTTGATTTGTGACCCTTTTGCATTCAATGGGCGATATCATCGTCAATGCTACAATTTTCTAGGTGTCAATAATAAATAGTGTCAATAATAAATAAATAGTGAATAAAATAAAACGAACAATTGCAAATGAACGAGCGATCCCCAACTCACGGTCCCAGTGTGATTATGGGCATAAACCCCGGAGGTGAGACCTAGGACCAGTAGTAGACTGAAACACGCTGATGATGATAATAACAAACAATAATAAACTTCTCAAACGTGTCATTAAATAAGATTTTTAACATCCGAGATAACTAACCAGTATATTACAGCATGAAGACAAAACAAACGGAATTCGACGTGCGATCATATGCTTGGCTTTTAATACGACGGTCAAGCGTAAAAGTAAAATGCACTCTTAAGCCTTTTTAACAGTAGAAGTCCTCACACGATTTGTATGCTGTTACCTGTTGCTCGGTTACGATTCGGCTTGCGTTAGGAGGTGATTAAGAGAGTGATGAACGTAGAATACGCACGCGAGGTCTGTAAGGATCGAAATATTTAGCACTCGGTGCTCTCTGCTCACCCCGTAAGGGAACCTGGCGAAATAGTAAAATAATATTGACAATAATATTAATAACAATAACCGTGCGAATCGCAAGATTTTAAAATAATTTCCCAATCGTCTGTACCGTACCCAGAGCTTGCCCTGTCTCATATTGAAATGTATTCCATAACTCGAGTCATAACATTACATAATTCATAATGGGATTAGTTCGGAATAATAATATCTCAAAGCAACAAACATAATATTTAACTTTAACGACTTAACGATAGCTATTATAGTTCTATAAACGCTTTAAGCATACTGTAGCGGAGTTCATTATGATCTAAATTATATAGTCACGCCAGATCGCTTACGGGATAGGCAGAGATATAATAATATTTACCGAATTGATACTTTACTTATACTTTTATAAGAAAATTTAGTAAACAACGCAAGAACTATGTTTTCATGTATTAAAGGATTGTTCACCTCTAACAATGTGCGAAGCATGTAGAGTAGCAAATAGCGTAAGAAAATGACAGGGAGGCGTCGCGTTTGCCCTTATTTATCCGTAGACGTAGTAGATCTGACATTATGAGATTATCGCTAAAATACTCTTGAATCTTCATTATCCGTCGACATTTTCCCAAACATATTAATTTATCACGTTGTATTGGTTAGCTTAGGGACTAATACATATTATTAATATTTGACCATTTTTATTCAGTACCATATGAATATCAAATAGCTGTAACAGGTTTTGGATTTAAATCTTATACCCCGGGATCCAATTTGTCACTACGAAGTAGTGTTTTTCAAGATTATTTACTGTTGATTAAAACTGTGATAAGGTTTCTCAACGTTGATCATTCCAGTGTTTATAAGCCTTGTGAAATGTGTCAAACTGACCATTTGCTAATCGCTTTAAGCTTTTTCAGTTTAAGAGAATGTGTATGTTAAAGACAGGGATCGCGTTAAGCTGACAATTATGCCAATGACATTTGTCATGACAGATGTCAACTGGGTCACAGTGGACCCAGTTGACATCTGTCAGTGATACTTTGTGACCAAAAAAAATAACGTAAAATTATTTTCCTTAAGGTAGACGAAGTAATACATTACTGCCATTTTTCACTAGTTATGTTATACGTCCCGTAGAACAAAGGATGCGCCTATTGTCACACACCGGGCACCTAGACTAATAATGCAAACTATGGTAAAAAAACAGCAGAACGTGTTCATACCGTTTTATTCCAGTTTTTAATAGTTGTTGTTTATCTGGCGAGCTGGAATACAAATGTGTTTACCGACGATCGTGAACATCAAATAAAAAAAAAACTACAAATTTAACTATGAAACGTTTCAGTTCATTCGCTTCAGTCTTTTCTATAACAATTGTACTGTACCAAATAAAATGATATTTAAAATGTACTTTTTCAATGATTTATATATCAAACGTCACGAATGAAATAGAATACCTAAATTAATTGGTAAGATATGAACCCAATTTTATCTTTGGTCCGTATTTCCGGGCCCGATCCGCTGGCTTAAAAACCCACGAAGCCTTAGAATAACCCAAAGGCAACTCCTTTTTTTAAGATAAAATATCACTTGCTATTGCTACAACGCTAAAATACAACATCGTGAGGAAACCTCCACATCTTAGAGCTTAAAACAATCTGTAAGACGTATGAAGTCTACCAATCCGCACTTGGCCCGCATGGCCAAGGCCTTAACCATCTCATTCTGAAAGAAAACCCAGGTTCGGACACTACAGTGATAAAAGTTAAGAGAACTCCTGAAATAGTCTGAGGACATTTATAAACAGTACGGCATGTAAATGGTCTCAGACAAACGAATGGATATTGATTATTAACGCTACTATTATCCTTACTTATCCATTGAAATAAAATAGACGAAAAAGATATACGAAGGCGGTACTACATAAACGGAATTTGTGGATGAATATGAAATTGAATTTAATATGAATTTGAAGAGAAACCGCGCGTCAATCGCAAACATAGTGTCATCGTGAGTAACAACTGTAGACATAACTGTCGCTGTTCAGGGAATCTGAAATACTACACCCATTACGCCGTTACACGTGGGAATGCTAATCTGATAGAGGTAGCAGTTTATAAGGCGCAGGTTAGACCTCGTTGGGGAGAAATTTAGATATGATTTCTTACGGGTTATTGGCTTGAATCCGTTACGAATGTTATTTCGCTAATAATGTACGATATTACTTACACGGTAATAGCCACAGCCGTGACTCACTGAATGCCTACTGATGACCTACGCTACGTACGCTAACATATAGATATAGTAATTACTGGATGCGGCCTAATTACAAACGTTTAATTAATATTAAGATAGTATTAGATTGTTACTTACCTGTTTTCACACTGAGTCGTTGAGGAGTCGGCTTTGACGATATGGTAATAGTGCTGCTTTGTTAACATGGACTCATATGCGAACTAGTGTTAATCGAAATGCAAATAGTTTTTTTTCAAATTTAACATTAATAATTTTAATGAATGTCATATACATACATATAATTCAACTATATCTGATCAAAAAATCATTATCGTATGTACGAATTGCTATACTTTAAAAATATGTAAGTTAGAATCCAAGCAAATAATAAATAGCATTTTATTTTATAAAATTTGACAATTCTAGCATCGAATAGTTTGACCTCCCTCTTAAATCTTTTATAAGAAAAATTTTTCAATGCGATCGCAAGTGGAAAACGGATCCGAGCGGACGGATTGGACACTTTTGTAAGATTTTCGCTATCTGTCATAAAGTCTAGGAAATTTTTGTTACGAAACGAGCTGTTTCCTCCAATGTCACATTTGTTCGACGAAATTCTATTATTTTCAGCTTTACTGCTGAAACTAACTGATATTCACATTCAATTGTGGTTCAGTCACTCGACTCGACTCGAACGGTGATTGGAAAAAAAAGCTAAAGAGACGTAACATCACAACTGTAATCCCCCAAGACATAGGCAGAGGAGTATACTACACTTCCACCTTTCGCCTATTACGGTTATGTCCCCCATAGAATAGGTGGTGAGCCCACTGCCTACCTTCCGACCCGGGGATCGAACCCAAGACCTCTAGATCGACAGTCATGCTTGACCAACCGCTCGACCAACGAGGCAGTCAAAATAAATAGTTCCAATAAATTAAAAACAAAACCTTCTCGCGCTGAGTATGCTTCTTAACAAAACTGCCAGCCCATTTTTGTATTTTCATAAAATATCATAACCGACAAGCACAGTAAGTACAGCCTGTGACACATATAACCTAGGTCTGTTCAAAACAAGGATGAATAGGCTCTCTCTAGCCATGCTCCATCTTTGGACGCATCTGGGAGCCTATCGTATATTGAAAAAAGATGCTACGAGAAGCTAATACAGGCTTGATACAGGTTAAAACTCATAACCTTGGGAGTACCTACACAAAAATTACTGAATGAATTAATTTCAGTTAAAGAGGAAAATTTAATGAGCCTAAATGTTTATAAATCACAGCACTTGGACTATTAGGTTTGCGAATACACTCTTATTGCCCTATAATTATATAATATACTGAGACATCACACACCGTTTTCTGAAAATCGACATATATACATATTAATATATACATATCTAGTTATTTTTACACCCGGATGCCGAATAAATAACTGTGCTCATA
>DWJK01002228.1:0-15019 GCA_018248815.1 Croniades pieria auraria
TTATACCACTTACCGACTTTGTCTGATACCTTTTTCCTAAGCGTAACTATGTAAGTGGCATTTGAATCTAAAAAAAACAAATTAATTCCGACACATAACTTTCTAACGTGTTGTATCTTAATATCTATAAGAAATCCAGAAAAAAATATCAATCATTTATAAAACTCATGATTAAAAACGTATATTTGCCAAGTTTCATAACGATAGCTGCAGTATTAAGAGTGCTATACGCTTTTGAATGTTCAAATAGCTCTCCTGTAAAATTTGCGATTTCAAGTTAGCGAGTTATGCGTAGAAGATGTCGATATATCAAATGTTTCATAAATATGTATCCACTTTTCTTTAGTCATTCTAAGAAAAATTAGGATATTAGGGCACAAGCTTCACATTATGTGTTTTCATATCTTTAACTATAAAATTGCCACCTTATACTGAAAGCAAAGTATCAGTTTTTTTAGTTTATCAAAATATTGGCCATTATTATCGAAGCATTTTATTATTGGTGAGCATTTACACCGTAAACTGAGCAGCATGACTAAATTTCAAGTCAATCGGTTATATAATTTTAAAGTCCTGGCGATCAGTCAAACTGTGGTATATTGCTTATAAGAGTACATAGGACAAACAAATTAAATTTCTATAAAGAATTACATTCAAAGTTAAAGAAATAACAGCATAAGGGAACTTGACTTATGTCAGTGTAATGATTGCAAGATAACCAGAAAGAAGTGGATTTTGACGCATACCTATTCTGTCACATAGATAACATGATTAAAAACTTTTGACGTTGCCAGATAACAAACACATTATTTCTGAAAAAAAATCATGAATAGATGAATTGTTAAATTACAGCGCAAACGCAAAGTAAGTAAAAGTATAAAATTCTTCCAGATCCTATTTCTGCAGTCCTGTGTCATCAAAGTAAACCAATAATGTTAATAACATCTTATAACTGAACCATCCAACACCAACAGTAATATTCGAGGTCAATGGCAGACGTCTATGGGCTGCGGTGGCTATTTAAGATTGCATTTTACTCGTTCGATACTCTCTTCACTTGAAAAAATTGCAAAATATCATGGACAAACTTCCTGTGGACAACACTAGCTTGTTATCCAGTGCTCTACTCCATTCCTTCTTCATGACAACGCTATACCGCTATGCTGATAACTGTCAGGTGACGTTTTAGGAGATATGACTTATGCTTGCCTCAGCAAAGTTTGAAATAGAAAACTGCTTTAGGTAGTCTGGGATAGGCTATCCATATAAGATCTGAATTGATTGGTTGGTACGAGTGGAATTGGTTGGTCATCGGTGAGCATTCCATGCTGTCTATTCCAGTTCTTCTCAATGCAACAAAGTTTGGTAATCAGATCCTGCTACTACATGTTCAGTATATAGCGAAGGTACTTCATGTGAAAAGAATTAAGTCGCCATATGTATCTTTTATAAACTTAGCAGGTATCAATGAAATACTTTAAGACAGAAAGGATTGTAGCGCCGTATGCAGCAACTTTTGTGATTAACCTAAGATGATGTAATAATTAGTCAGGTTTGTCGAATAATTTTGAAGTCGGAGCAACGCGTGACTTTATTTTGGATTCTAGACGATTACCATGACAGATTGAGGTCTCGGGATAATGAAACCATCACTTTGCATTTTTTATATGGGAAACCCCTTTATAATGTTAAAAATGCATCAACAATAATAGCCCATATTTTGAATGACATTTTGAGTATGTGTCTAATAGAAGTAGGCACTGTTCATTTAAAAAAAAAACCGTTTCAATTCAATTTCATAGTTAAAGACTTAATATAAACATATAACGTGAATCCTGTGGCCTAATATCCAATTAAGTTTAGTTTAGAATGGTTTGATAAAAGTGAATATATACTTATGAAACATTTGAAGCATACATATTTTTGAAACATGCCGTGTGTACATTCTTTTGCAACTATGGTGTGGATATTAATTGGAACACTTGGGTGTATACATTTCTTTGCTCGTGACTGTACCTAGACTGTAAACAATACCAAAGTTTGTGGTAACCAATATCAGATCATAACGAAAAGTTACTAATCACTCTGTACTACATTCAATTGAAAATTGACTTTATTGATACGTTAGTGTCCTCGAACGTAATTCCAGCGAACGCAAACTGCTGTTTAACACAGATATTAGCGCCTCCGCCATTCAAAAACTTTGTATTTACAAGGTAGACGAAGTATTTACCTAATAATGTGACATCTTATGCCAATGTATGTACGTACCTGAAGACACACTGTGGGCCATAACCACCCACAGCACAGAAGAATGCATGATTTTATCGTCACCACGTACATACATATATTTTACTATAAAATGTGCCATATCTGTGTTGTGTGCGTAATGGGCGCAATATGGGCGTGAAGAAGTGTAGTAGATACTCTAGAGCACGACACAGTCGGCGCCGTATGTGTCCAACCAAATAACACCTTATGCGCAATGCGATCATCGGAGACAATCGAGGGAATACTAAGACCGTCGACGACGCCGCATCACCTCAGCGTTCATGCCGCGCCACTCGTGCGGCGGGGCGCAATCTCCGTCGCGACCTCGCTGCAAGCAGTGGGAGCTCATGAGGAAGGACCTCGTACAAGTCCGAAACTAGTCGGGCCATTCCGAAAAACGTACAAGAGTTAAACCGGTACATTTTTAATCAAGAATACATTTATTATTTAAATGGTATCTCTGAAAGAGTATGTTTCATATTATGATATTAACAATATGTCACAATTGTGCCAATTAAAGATTATATAAATATGTAAAAACTGCACTCGGTGGTCTCGGCCTATACTGTAAGGGATATGCCGTAAAGATATTATAAATTATATAGGTATTAGATGTGCAAGTGCATGAAAGGCGGTGTTAGCGCCCATCGATAAGAGTTGTCTTAGTCTTATCTCTCAATATCTCTTTTATAAGCCGATACGTCGCATAACACAGAAGGATATGCTGTAAAATAATAAAACATCACGTATTTTTAAACGATGTTTTTGTAGGAGCGTTACATCTCCGCGAGTTCCTTATCAAAATAATGATTCATACACCATTTTAAAACTTATAATATGTTTAACTATCAACGTAAATATAAAAGATAATTTTTCCATCACAAAAATATTATTTTTTTCATGAATCACCGTGACGCCATCTGTTGATTAGCTTCGTAATAACGTAATATGTACATTAACTATTTGTTCTAAAATGTCGGTTGTTGTGGAAACGAAACATTGGTAATGGAGGATTATGGCGACCTTTATTGTTCCCGAAATGTATAAAAGTGAATTAGACGAGATTACATAGGTTTTTTTTTCTCTTTCTGCTTTAATTTTTCACAGCGTATTCAGTAAATAATTTTGATTCTGCCGTCAGACTTTACCGTCGGCGAGCTGCGCTAGCGATTGCGAAAGTTCACTTATTTTTTTTATTTTTTTTAAAGCATGCAGGTTTCCTCACGATGTTTTCCTTCACCGTTAGCAAGTGATATTTAAATTTAAACGCACTTTTGTAAAGAGGTGCGCGCCATGGATTTGAACCCAGCACCCCAGGAGTGAGAGGATGAATTCTTCACCACTAGGCTGTCACTGCTTATGTCACTTTTTAAAGTAATCGTTAACTCTTTTTAAGATAAATTTTTCGATCTGTTTTAATAAAGATAATTTTTCGATCTTTTTCAGTGGATTCATTGTCAATAATCCGAAGCCTAATAACATTACATCTTAGATCTTCTCCGTCGCGCCATTGTTTTACGGAAATAATACGCGCTCCAAACCGAATAATATATTTGTAGTAGTAGTAGTTAGTTCACCTATGTGTAGTAGTAGTAGTATATTTGTACTTATACTACATTAAACAAACATTTCCACCGGTAACCTTTATATCACTTCTTATTTTGACAGCATGTGTTTGTCACGGATGACATTTTGGTAAGATTGATAACATTCTATTTGATGGTTGCTGCCTTTTTCTCATGTATCTTCATAATATTTTTCCTTTTTTTTAAATTATTTTTTTCGCTCTACGAATAATTATTATCCTATGTCCGTCTCCTGGTTCTAAGCTACCTCCCCACCAATTTTCATCCAAATCGGTTTAGCCGTTCTTGTGTTATAAGTGGTTGTGTTATAAGTGTGTTATAAGTTACATTAACACGACTTTCTTTTGTATATATAGATATGTCCAGAAAAAATGAAAACAATTCAATCATAATCGACTCGCATATATACATACCTATATCAGCTTAGAATTAACCTTAACGATGAAACGGCTTTACTTTAAGTAAAGGCGTGTAATAAATTATTTGAAGTGTCGACATGTAGTCATTTTAATTAATAAAAACCAGTTCCAAAAATATTATTTAGTATGTGTATATTATTTTGGTACAACATTTCGAACAGAAGTATACGTACATATAATAGTTCGTAATGTTATCATTTTAATCCGACATAAACGTTAACTTGTGTAATGAATAACTGTATTACAATTCCGCGCACTGACATTGATGTAAATATTATATTTTTCCATATTTTCCTGTTAAGTTACTTTTACTTTCTTCGACGATACCGTTCTGACCATAATAAGTCACCGCCATACACATTGGACTGCTCACGTGCGTTGCTATATCAGGTACAAGACGGCCTTAGCACTCGATTAGCAAAAGTAGATCACATAACAGAAAACTACTAGATGAAAACAATCATATGATTAATATTGCCAAAATAATTACAACCTTGTTGTAAAGGCATACGGCTTTTTACACAGCATTAACTCAATGACCACAGACTATAATTATGTCATTTTTTATGTCAATGTCGCGCTGGAAAGTGGCGCCACCTGTCATTCCTTTGACAGATCTTATCCTCTTAAAAAGCTGTCGCAGCAAGCTAGCGCTATCAAATTATCGTATTTTATGTCATTAATGTGATTTATTTAACGAAGAAATACGTTGTAAAAGTAATTTCAGCCACTGTAACTAAGGTGTCTTGTCGAAATATTGCTTTAAGTCATTATTTTGATTTATTTAAACAAGAAAAATAATGTAAAAAATTTTACGCTTACTATAATTCTCGCCTGGCTTCGGTCAAGTAGAACAGGTAATAATTTACACTTTATTCATAATAAACGTCATATTAACCGAGTAGTACTTAAGGTTCATCGAGGTTTTCTCATCCACTTTTGGTAATAACCGTATTTTAAGGTGTTAAGTGGATGTGAAAAAACTGATTGAAATACACAGAAAAAAGTCGATAACATTTTATGATCGGACAGTCGCGTACAAAATTGTTAATTATAAATTTATATATAGGTCATTTACAACTTAACTATGATCGAAGTGCATTGAGTTAAAACGTTAGCGATACGAGTACAAAAAGTAGGTCGAATGACTAATTTTCGATTTCCACAAGTCTTTTATTTCCCAAAATGTACATATCCCCAAATTTCACATATTTTACTACTTCTCTATATAAAAGTATTACAATAATTACTTTTATCATCATGGTTTTATGTAATGTTTACGACGAGTAAAGTTTTGATGTCCCAATAACTTCCATTTATATACTTTTTGCTTGATTTAATAAAATTTTATTAGGTGCTTTTCTATAGTTTATTTGAGACTTTACTGAATAATCATTAATGTTCGAAATCCAACATCAACGAACTTCTTCACAACGTAAATATGACTTTAAATCATTGTTACATTCATGTTTATTGCTATAAACTTACATATCTAAATTTATTGAAATTTTGAAGAAGCGACGAGACGAAAGACTGCTTCTAATATTAAAGTTTTCACTTATAACATCAGATAAAACAAAATTATTTCTTATTATTATAAAATTATACTACTAAACGATGGAGTTCGCCAGTGTACTTAGCAATGACGACCTGCGGACAGGCGTCCGTCAGGAACCAGTGGCTTGTTTGTTTGACGCAGTAATGATCGATTACGCGATGCTGGTGCAGACATGAGACTCCGCTTGCTTTATCCCATTATTTATTATCATTATCATTATATAGTCATGCCACCTCTCTCATAGGGTAGGCAGGGAGCACCGAGTCCTAAATATCTATATCTTTACAGACTTTATGAACTGCTTTTACAATCGTCCCTGTGTTTATAACGGACGCGCAGTCCGACTTCGGAAAGTTCATTGATTATGTAGTAATACATGTATCTGCGTTGTCCAAGGACGTGGATTCAATTCCTTGATATTCAAAATACAAAAGGTTTCCTATCGTCGCGTCGGAGAAAGGGGAAGGATTTGTGTATTTTCATGTGTGTCTAAGCGTTAGGCAATTTTTAGTTATTGTCATTTTATACAATACTTAATACACTTTGACTACAGCGGAAATCAGCAGAATTCTAACATTGATATTTTTAGGCTATTCGGTTCTGTTTCGATTTCGGCTAGAACAGGGCTTCGATTTTAAATCGGACAACGATATCAGAAATAAAATATCTATTTTTACCGAACAATTTGTTTGCAACAATATTATTTAATTCCGGTTGTACAAAGAATAATGCTACGGCCAGAAAATTTTGTTACAAATATTAATATCCTAAGTACCTATATATAGTTTGACACAGTGTACTAAAAGGAAGTAATACACTGTAAAAGTTCTGTACATACTTGAAATACAAAGGAAGTTCCCATTTTCATTGGAAACTTTAAATAGTAATAATAATAATCGCTTTACGACCTACAGCAAGAAAATGAAGTATTGACGGTGTGTGCAAGATATTCGAGTTTACATATATAAATTTGTATTGTAGTGGCTTGTGTTTATTGACATGGGAATGGCCTGCAGTCGCCATACAGAGGAGTCGTTCCATAAAGCATAACTAATAATCCTTTAAAAAGCAGAAGTACGAAAAAGTGCTGATGTCGAAATTGTTTTTGCAATAAATTTCGGATGAGTTCGGGCGCAAAGGGCATCATTTTTAAACTACCTAATTATACGACGCGAAATGCCAGCCGAGGGAATACATGATGCTGGATTTAGGGTTCCACTGGCGTCCGTTGTCTTTGTGCCGTTCATTTACAATAATCACCGGCAAACAATTATTCCATTGATTTTTTAACTTGGGTCTTTAAAAAATGAAAATCGTTTGCGACTGTTAGGTATTTGAAAAAGTCATAATTAATAATAAAAACATATCGATCATATCATAAAGAAATGTTTGGTGTGCAGTGCATTTCGTCAACTAAATATTTTGGAACGGCATACATTGTATAATCGGAACATAATTTACATGTAAAGGGCAGTTTTAAAAACGTAACCATTCTCTGAATTCCATGTATCGCTTCCAAGCTGCTGCATAGCGGTCGAAAAATTAACAACCATTATTTTTCTACATTACGACTTTACTCGTGGTTTCACCCTTTAACTTCACGTACAAAGTTGATTCAACTAAATTCTCCCGAACCTCATCTTTTCAAGTCACCGTTACCTCGAATTCGAAATTTATTCGATGCTCTTGAGATTTATAATCCTCATTGTGGTATTAATCAAATTTCGACCTCGTCCGTTGACGTTATACGGCTATTATAAACGCTGCTGCGTTGCATCATTGGTTAATTCAGATCCTTCCATAACGCTACCAGCTTCACGTCCAAAGAAATCAAAAAGGGACTTGGATTGAAGGTCGGCAAAATTCTTTTTCTTATTATTATAATAATTCCTTCAGAATCTTTACTAGACACATTGAGATCTATTTACTAGTTGTAATTGTTTCACCGCGACGGGGTTATCGACAAGGGCTCGTGAAATAATCGTTTTAGAAATAGAAAGTCTGTAGACAGTAAGACCGCCTGTTGTTAACATTTTTACACTATTCAAATTCGGTACAGAAATAAAGAGTAAAAATGTATACCTGTTGTTTATTTTAATTATCATGCTCACATAAAGAATAAAATTTATGGTAAATGTGAAATAAGCAACGCGTGGCATTAAATACAAATTAATATATTTGTCATCAAAAATTGAAAAACGTAACACCGCGCCTGTAATCCCAGAAGGGATAGGCAGAGGAGCACAGTGCACTCCCACATTTCTTCAGTTAAGTTCCATGAAATAGATGGTGAACCTATTACCATACCTCGGGCACAGATCCAGACTCCGAGTCACTAATAGAAATTCTAGAGTAGAAAAATCCAATAATGCCCGACCCGGGATTTGAACCCAGGACCTCTTGATTGGCAGTCGCGCTTGCAGCCACACGACCAACGAGGTAGTGAAAAGTTGACATTTCAGAATATATGATACATATTCAATCGTCATCTTTAGTGTCTCCCATTCCACTGCTGGAGATAGGCCTCTTTCAATGACCACTATCAAGCCCTAATCTCAGCTTCCAATTAATGCATGGTGTATTTTCCAGTTCATCCCATTTAGCCTGAGGGCGTCCTACAAAATGATTGCCGAGTCATGGTGTCCATACCAAAACTCGTTTGCTCCAACGGTTTTTGGTTGTCCGACAGATCCGTCCGTCTGTCCGTTCAGCTCACGTTACATTACATCAATTTAGAATATAAACTTGTATGAAAGAATATAACCAGAATTATCTGGTTGGTAAGCTTTTTTTAGCTGTAGAATGAACATATCTTTAAACTTATATCTCTTTTAATAGCGATTAAAGTTCATTTATCTTGTATCATTATATATTATATGCTTTACTCGTTAAAAGCCGATGGTAGAACGTAGTGATTTCGGTGAGCAAAAAATGTGAGAAATTGCTTTGAGTTGACAGGCAAGTGATTAGTTTTAAGAAGTTAATTAATTTCTCGGCTTTGTCCATTAAGAACATTTGTACCATTCGATTGTGATAAAATGTGTATAATTAGCGAAATTTTTATTTTGTAGACTTTGGATACTTATGACATTTCTGTTTGTTGATTACTAAAGCTTCTTACACACCAATTTGATATTTGCCCAATTGTGGAATAAATCATTTGGGTTTTTTTAGCTTCTGATATTATGAGGTTGCTGCTGCATAATGGGAAGGTCCGTAAACATTTTGAGCATTTTCTGTATAATTACTAGTTCATTAATTCAATTACTGTTTAGCATACTTATCCAGCGCATAAAACTTTCCAGGTTAGTTTTTAAAGGTCAAAATATTGTCGATTTTAGCTACACTGTTGTATAACGTGACATCAAAAACGTAACATCACGCCTATAATCCCCGAAGGGGTAGGCAGAGGAGTGTAGAACACCCCCACGTTTCATCAGTTACGTTTAAGTGCCATGGAATAGGTGGTGAGTCTATTGCTATACCCCGGGCACAGGTCCAGACTCCGAATCATTATTAGAAATTCTAAATTACAAAAATCTATTAGTACCCGACCCGGGATTTAAACACAGGACCTCTCGATCGGAAGTCGCGCTCGCAATCACTCGACCAAAGAAGCAGTCATGTTGTATAAAGACATATAAACGTAAAAAGGCTATCCAGTCCATTTACTATCGGGTCAGTGACCATCCTCCAGTTTGTAATGAAATTTCTCAATATACACAGAAGCCTTATCACCTATTTTCCTTTTACTTTATCCGGCTGGTGTGAAACATCGCAGGACAGCGTGACGTGTTGATAAATAGACTTTATTCCGTCATTAAGCGAGAGGCAGATCAATGACCTCACGGAAATAAAAAAATATTTTTGAAACTTGCAAGTCAGTCGTTTTTGTTTCTAGCGAAGAATATTACAATATCATTATGCTTGATATAAAGGATCTATACAAAAGTAGCCTTGTCTTGTCTGTCTTTCTATCTGTATATCTGTGACTAGCAGTTAACTACATCTAAGTAACTGGGACTATTATGAATCATGTGATATTGATTCAAGCTAGGTGTGTGCGGTAAATTGTTTGCAGGTTTTGGTACACTGAGATATTTACAAGTGTTTCTAGTGAGTCAACACTTTTTCATTGAATAGGGTTAACATAAAATTTTAAACCATCAGAATTATGTAGTATCGAAGTCAGATGATAATAAGACAATATATTAATTAGGTTCACTAACGCACACCAACACAGTTATGTGCATGGGTAGCTACTCATACTCTGGCACGCGCACAAGCATGACCAAGTATTTGCCAATCTAGATATATTTATATATAAATACAAGGATATTTATGCCTGATTGACTCGTTGGTCGAGTGGTTGCAAGCGCGACTGCCGATCGGAAGGTCCTGGGTTCAAATCCCGGGTCGGGTGCTATTAGATTTTTGTAATTTTGAATTTCTAGTAGTGACTCGGAGTCTGGTTTGTGCTCGGTGTATGGCAATAGGCTCACCACCTATTCCATGGAACGTAAACGTAACTGGTGAAACGTGGGAGTGTATAACACTCCTCTGCCTATCCCTTCGGGAATTACAGGCGTGATGTTACGTACGTTAAGAATACTTATAATGAATAAGTAGATATTTCATTGTGGTGTTAAAAGGACAGAATCACTCGTTCATTGACTCTTTGTTTCCAGTGACAGCTGCTAGGGCTGGCCTGGTTCCCAAATATAAGCTGCACTTTGTTATAAGTTAGTAATAACGATTTTCCAAAATACCGCCTATGCTTACACTGTACACTGACACTAGACCTATTGTAAAACATTTTTAAAATCTGTGACCCAACATTCACTAATCGCGTAAAAAGTAATAAACTGGGTTTAAAGTAATTTCTCTAACTGTGACTTTAATATCTGAATCAAGATTTTGTTATTTAGCCATAGACTCGCTTTTGTTTGCAATATTCCTGAAGAAAAGTGAGTCAGCCTAAGATGTAGTACGCTTGCATAGAAACTGCCTATTCACTCTTCTCTTGATTAGTCTCAGGTTATACGAATCAGGAGAAATAGACGCCGACAGAGTGTTACTAAAGAAGAAATGATTTAGCGAAGCGCTTCGTCCTACTTAGAGGAGTGTCTACAAGATATGGACGGTAACGCTTCAGATTGTAGAATAGAACAAGTGAAAACAAATGACGGAGCTCCTGTGCACACTCTCCAAAACATATCCACTACAAAACTGCGAGCCGAGCAACATTTATTGTAATTTCATAATCGAAAATTATGATGTTTTGCGTCTGGCGTCACATATAACTGTACGTACACTAATTATATAACCTTGTATAAATTATCCTTAACCAACATATAAGTGTAAAGTATGTTTGTGATCTAAATAAATAAATTCTGCACCAGTGCCATAAGCCTGACGTTATCAATAAGTCGTCTGACACGTTTGTTCACAGACTTGACAAAACTTTACTTAAGACGGAGGATGGACTCTGTTATCTGAATCGGGATGTAAAATTAACGCGATCTCATTGTACACCGAGCTTAAGTCATATTATCTGTCGATCGTCCCACTAATAATAATTTATGAAACACTGGACATCTGTCCGATGTTGACCCATGTGTGCAACTAATATCGGGCGGGAACAGTGTAGTGTCAAACTAAGACACTTGACAATACGCGGATTATACTTTGTATACACTTATTTGGTAAATGTAGCTACTTGATTTGTTATTACTGTGTCTATTATCACGTCAGCCATTACCGTTCTACTACTGTATGTAGGTCGCCTTTAGAATTGTATGTATTATGGTCCATTAGTAATGTAAATAAATTAGCAATAAAATGTGAATCAAAATATCAAAATAGGGAAATCAAAGCTTAGTCATTTTGACCAAATAGGTCAGATACTAGATGATGATGGATAGAGAAGTCTTCTAAATCGGCACGTGTGTTTGAAGAGAGATTAATATAAAAGCACGTCAGGTCTACAAGGAAATATTTGATACTTGCCGTTGTCTACCTACCACGTGAGGGACCGATCGTGATGATATAATAATAATATTAAAAACCTATGTAACAAGAGCATAAAGTCTTGACAACTAAGCTAGAATCTTTCGTTTCCTACAGTGTGTGCATAGCATGCGATTAAAATCGGAATTGTTTAATAGGTCCACTCAGACCAAGTGTCCCGTTGAATAGCTTTAAGCTTCCGGCACACTAGCCCGATGTAGCTCATTTCTTTTCGATGATCACTGTGGACATGTCCATAAAATAAGACGATGAAACATAATTTTATGAAGTTTTTTCTGCTTCGAAATCTTTGCGGAATACTTGAAGCAAATGTTCAAATAAAAAGCCTGTAATTACTCGCCCTAATCGCCTTCTCTCCTACATCGAACTTAAACAATCAAGGATAGATTTATTTGATGCTCCCCTATTTTTAGTTTAATGGTCCGAAGGAGGATAATCGCCGGAAGATAGCCAACTGAGCGTGAGCGATTTATACAGTCTGGTGAGCTAATTCCGGAAAATAACGCTGTTAGGGAGATGTAAATTAGACATGGAATAGGAGAAATTAATACGTAATTTAGCACAAATTGTTTGATAAGTTACGCATAGTGTAATTTTATACAGCTCAAGGCTTTCAGAACCTTAGAACCTTCATATTTCTAAATAAATACTGATTTCACTCATTTCAGATTGAACTCATCTATTGTATCAATCAAACTGCTGATTAAATGAAACTTATTTTGCAGTACCATTTGAAGCAGTAATTACTCAGCGTGCGTCGAAACTTTGCGGTCAGAAAAGTCAAATAGTGACCTTAATTATACTCTGAAATACGAAAACTAGGTTCCCAATTCTGTTATCTGAACCTACAGAACTTAAGTCATTAGGGTAACTGAATAAACCAAGACTGAATTAAAACAAACTCAATAGGACAGCGCAGAAAAACGACGTTAAGAACGGGCCAATTTTTAAAAGTTTTCATAATAACCCAAGTCCGCATTTATCTAATATTATAGTCTCACTCATTAAGATGTTTATATAAGTAATTAATCAGCAGATCAATATTCATTGGGATGAAAGTAGCAATGATGTGTATGTACGAGTACACCTTTGAGCATCACAGCCTGAAAGAAAAGGGTTCCCACGAAGAATTAATACCTATAGATTACTCTATTTCAAAGATATATTCAGCAAGTATTTTAATAAAATAATTCTTCACTAAAACAAAAGTTACATTTTAGAGAAGGTTAAGTGATAATAAATAAAGAATCTCACAAGGACTAAGTGCAAAAAAATCACGTAAATAAGTCGAATTGTTTCTGAAACGTTAATTGCGTCTTCTTGTTCAGTTTGGCCTACTTTGTAAAGACCTACTTTTTATATTCTTTTCTACACTGCTGAAATTTATTACAGTTTCTTTCCTCATACAGAAAAATTCCTCCTGTGTTAAGAATTTCGATCAATGGAAAGACATTTCCTTTGTATAAAGTAAAGTAAAGATATAAGGACAGGTTAAGGTTATTTACGTAAAACGGCAATGTAACACTTTTCTTGTTCTAAAATTGTAAAATATTACTTTCGGTATTGTTCACATTTAACCCCATTTTAAATTACTGTTAATCCAAAATTTAAACAAAAATGCATTTGGAATATCATGATGATATAATTTAATGCCTGATTTTATTTGTTGCAGATTCCTCGCGATCTGGTGGCCACTCAAGTGTCAGATCACAAAAAGGCGTGCCCGGTTGATGATCGTCCTCATTTGGATCTTCGCTATTGTTGTCACTACCCCGTGGGTCTTTTTCTTCGACTTGGTCGTAGTATTCGAGGAAAGCCCTCACGTACATCTTTGCGTCGATGTTTGGCCGAATCCAATAAGCGAGATCTTGTTCTTTGTAATCGGCAACCTCATCTTCTGCTACATCTTACCGATGGTTCTTATTACCATGTGTTACATCCTAATTTGGATTAAAGTTTGGAGAAGATCCATTCCTACTGATACCCAAGACGCTCAAATGGAAAGAATGCAACAGAAATCCAAGGTCAAAGTTGTCAAGATGCTCGTCGCTGTGGTGATTCTATTTGTTCTCTCCTGGTTTCCACTTTACCTCATTTTTGCCAGAATCAAACTGGGTGGACCAATCCAAAAATGGGAAGGAGAGATTTTACCAATTGTAACACCACTCGCTCAATGGTTGGGTGCATCAAATTCCTGCATTAATCCTATTCTATACGCGTTCTTCAACAAGAAGTATAGAAAGGGTTTCGTTGCAATAATAAAGAGCAGAAAATGCTGCGGCAGGCTGCGTTACTACGAGACCATTGCCCTACAGTCATCAAGTACATCGACAAGGAAATCCTGGCATTACAACAATAATAACCCTTCCATTACCCGTCGATCCCCTCCCGTTGACAAGAATGCCGTATCATTCATCTTTAATCACACGGGAGTTTAACTTCTATTCCGGTTGACACTGGAACCAATTCTCTTTGGAGCCATCAGGCGCAGCGTCCGGTTCACCGAAGAAGCCAACGACGCGTTTCAGCATATCGACAAATACGAACTTTTCTACGCTTATAAGAACGTTCTTATGTTTAACAGTTTTGGTGTTGTCTTGTGCGGGAATCAAGTTTGCAAAGTTTGTGACTAATAAATTAGATGTAATGTTAACATAATCAGCCACGTTCGAAAGTTAAGGTCAAATTTTATACGTACAATGGTTAAATATTTTTACACTGATTGTAATATTAAATAGCGGTCCGGAAACGTACAGTGAGCACAGAGTTTTATAGGAAGTAATATTTTTTTACGATTATGACGAAACGGTACACATTTTTCTATTAGGAACCTATACTTCAATAATACCTTTTCTAATTCAGCTTCGACACTTCTGTAAATACTTTGTACGGTTTTTACTACTCACGTGCGTTCAGCTTTTTAATAGAATTTTGTATAAAAATATTAAAAAAAATGGTTGGTGGCCACCTATGTTTCAACAATGAGAAGTAACAAAAATATGTCTAGAACAAATAAGGTCATACGACCTGTTTGTTCTTGACCTGTTTGACCTTATTTGTTCTATACATATTTAAAAAATATGTATAGAACAAATAAGGTCGTACGACGGAAACTAAATATTCAATATATGCCAACAGCAATAATAGCCACGTTC
>DWJK01002229.1:0-15016 GCA_018248815.1 Croniades pieria auraria
ATATCACGAGAACGCGTCCTTACCAAGAATATAAATTAGAGAAAAACGTTGTCTTTACAACGGAGGAGTAAGCATTGAAATCTTCAAAAGCATAAATTTTACACATTTTATAAGCGATAACACTGACGAATTTGAGCTTTTACTTCATCATAATAAATGTCCCTTTGAAAGTTGCAGACAATTTTAATCAGTCAATGAATATCATACAAATGAAAGACATTTCTCATAGTTTTCGAAAGAATATTTCTAACTACCGTACGAACTAAGTTACGACTTATAAGATTTAATAAAAAAAAACAAGTATTATGAATATGTACATACAATCGCAGGTAGTGTTCCAATGCTGCCGACACGAATGGTTTCTCCAATTGGCAAAGTTATCTTGTATTCTGATGCGATGATTTGAGTACCACGGCAGTTCTTTCTTTTTTAACATCTCTAGTCCACAAACATTCAACTAATGATAATATCATCAAACAGATCAACATCAATGCACATTTTGTCCAGGGGGGGTGGAGGGGGCAGAAAACAAAACAAAAAAACTCAAAAAAAATAGCACAGCAGAAAACACATCGTCACTCAAACATGTCTCGGATGTAAATGTAAAACAATGAGTTACATTTCAAACCTGTTCCAAAACACAAAGGGAAACTCTATACGTTTAAATGGGGAACCGTCGTGGGTAACATTACTCCGCCCTTTTATGCTACAGACGCACTAGATACGGACAATGGATCAACGTATGTGGCTCGTCGCCCGCCGCTGTAGGAAGAAGTGCCCGCAGAGGTGATTAATATAAAAGCGACGATACAAACTCGCCGAAACAATGCCACAGCCGATAGCCCATCAATGACAGCCGAAACATTATTGTATTTGTAAACGTGTGGCCACAATATTGATGTTAATAAACAGTTCATTGGTTTATGTTTACCTATGAAAGTGGTGTATGATTACCAATTGTATTAGTATCAAATTGATGGTTACCGATTAAAAAGATAGTTCGCAATTATTAGTTAATTGAACGTATTTCATCGTTTTCCGTATATATCGCTTATTTGGGACTAGAGTGTAACATCTTAGAAACACTATGTTTCAAAAAACAGTTCAGATAGTTTGATACCATAATTAACGCAACATCACGCCTGTAATCCCCCAAGGGTTAGGCAAAGAAGTGTAGTACACTCCCACGTTTCACGAGCTACGTTTACGTCCTACGGAACAGGTGGTGAGCCTATTGCCAAACACTGGGCACAGATCCAGACTCCGAATCACTACTAAAAATTCTATATTAGAAAAATCCAGTAGTACCCAACCCGGGACTTGAACCCAGGACCTCCCGACCGGCAGTCGCGCTCGCAACCACTCCAGCAACGAGGCACTCAATAATTATTCTATACCTATTATAATATTTTATGTATTATAGAGTATGATATATAACCATTATAATGGTCATAAAATAATCATAATTTCAAATTTTTTGAACGGTTTTTTGAAAGATAGTGTTTTTGAGATTTTACTCTAGTCGCAAATGAGCGTTATGTCCTACCACTTTGTCGTACAGGACTTGTATGGAAGTATGAAGTTGAATAGAGACTTTCTTGTCCATACCGTGGCGCTCTTACACCGGGCGTAACTTTAAAGTAACCCATCCACATAAATCAACATCTCGTCATGATAACGCGGTGTTAATATTGTCCGCGCATCATTCCTGTGACGTGTTACTCGTATATTAAGGTAAATCATACAAGGAACCAAGAAAAAAAAATCAAATAATAGAAGTGTCCAAAACGGGTAACAATATCGTTTAATCAATCAGCCGCCAATTATAATAATTAGGACCATCATAATACAATTATGTATTCGTTTTAATGTATGTCATAAATAGTATCTTTAAAACTTTATTAGCTTTCATTAGGCTATTATAAAACTAAACCTTAGCAACTAGACTTCAGAACATAAAAATATTTCCTTCAACGTACGATAAACCGTGGTCTTTCACTATGGACCTTATGCATCAGCTCAAAGTCCTATGGGAAAACTATGTTCAGAATAATGGTCACCATGATGGTTTTCAAAATCAGCAAGCAATAATAACAATAGGATCACATTGTTTGAAAAACCGATAACCGATGAAGAAGAAAGGTCATCGAATAACACATGTTTTAACAGTAGGCATTGGTCGCTACACGACCACGTAAAGTAATGACAAGAGACAGATAGCGAGGGACTATTGGAGTTTAGAAGGCTCTTAGGGAAAGCTAGTGTCCAGCACTAGACCTCCAAAGGCTTATGGATGCATGAGAAAAAGTATCATTTAAATGGAATAAAAATATCATTAAAATACTAAATCATGTCTTCAAATTCCCATTTTAACTATATTGACTATATGAATGTGTGACACATATATTCTTATAAAGCACATTACAATGACCCTCAGCTAATTTTGCTGTTCTTAAAAGCTATTGCTGGTCTATAGTAGGTAGTTATGTTTCCTTAGAAATCACAGGCCATTTAGTAGGCTATAAGGAAAATGCAAATCGGAGTGCAATTTGGCATCACACCAAGTAGGCCTATAAAATACATCCATCTTACAATCGTATTCCCTTGTAGCAGCTTTCTCTATGACAAATACTATGGACACACAAGATTTATGCAACATTTGCAAAATTATGCTGGAAATTGATTAATTATGATTATCCTATATTAAAAAGCTATTTAAGCTAGCTAAAGACATTTCTGCGAAGGATCGGGCGTTATGGCAGGGAAAGGCCTGTGTCATGCCAAAAACATTTCTTAAGATTTTTTTTTAGCAAAAACTGGTCACTAATAATGTTGAAGTTAAATGCTAGCTTACACTATGTAAAACTAAAGGTATACATACATACTGTATATATCTCCAGAATCAATAAAGCATCAGCAAACCACACTAAAGAAGAGAATGAGCTAGTTATATTTTTATTTGACTGTTATGTAGCCTATTTACTTATGACAAAATTTCAATCTCACCACCTACTACATGGGACATAAACAACGGGTAAAACATGGGAGTATACTACACTCCTCTGCCTAACCCTTCGTGGGATAACAGATGTGAAATTAATAAATATCAAAGTAAAAATAATCATATGATTAACTTTTAAAAGGTTACCCCAATTTTTATATACTGAATTAAAAGGAGAAAAGTGATATACTAGGACGACATTTCTAATGATAACACTAAACTTTTTTCTAGTAAAACACAACAATGCCTGGACATACACTCAGTACATAAAGTCATGTGATAAAACAAATGGATAAAATCTAAGTAACACAGTTTATTATCCTACTGCATTATTACAGGTGAGATAAATAAATAAAGAAATATCAGTGAGTCAAATCTGTACATATTTGAAAATTCCAAGAGGTTGTATGCTGAATAACACTTGCCTTATTTTTTTTAAAAAAAACTTTCATGTAAACAAAGGTAATAATATATACACTTCTTAGGTCACATTATCATTTATTGGACATTGTAATAATAACAATTGGTTTAATGATGTTATAGTCATGTGATTATAATAAATTTCTGTCAATACAGATTTAAAAAGAGATTCTGCTGTCATTTTATCATCACCTACCTAGGAATGTCAGCATCATTATAGAAGGTACAATGCAGTAGTTTCACTGCAGGTTAAATGTGTAAATTAGTAGTTCATTTTAATTGTATACCTAGTCGACGGTGCAGGGTGTACGGTAAAACTCAAAAGAGTTTATGTTTACACCCTTTCATGTAATTTGTAATATTTTCTTTTTGTATCAGAATAAATAAATTTAAAAAAAAATCAGATATAATAAGAGGAAAAATTTCTGTAATAATTAGGGAATTGTTATCTAAAATTATCATTCCAAAACCGACCACTTATACACTATGCAACAACCCTTTTTTGTTTGTTTCATTTATTTAACATATACACATTAATTACTGTTCTGATATGTTCTGTGGTCTATGTTCTCTGAATACTTTCATGGGATCTAGCATTAACATATGCACATATGTATTACTATCATAATTACTTAACATTTTTGATATATTTTTTTCTGGTTCTAGACGTTTATTTCCCAATCAAGGTATGTGTAGCAGTTACTTTATAAAGACTCCTAGTTTGATTTTCCAAAAAAACAATTTAAGAAGGTATCTAAAACCAGCTATTGACTGAGAAAAATCAGTCTAAAAAAAAAATACTATTTTAATTGCCAATTTCACTCAATTGCCTATGGGCTAGCCACTCTATTCCATGGTGCGTCATAAAACATCACAGATGAATTGTAGTAGTGATCTACACTCTACCTAGCTCTAGAGAAGTACAGGTGTGATGTTCTTTTCTTACTATTTCCTGATTTATTAAAAAATGACAATAAATGTGTATGTACATTTCAAGAAACCTAACCATTATCATCAAACATTACACTCATATTAACTATTTAATCATATTAATGATTTGCATGAAAAAATTCTAACACTTAAAGTAAATTAGCCATAAAAAGTTATTTCACAATTAAATTATGACAACAATAATACCATTTAAAGACATAATAGACAAAGTTTTATTCAGACCTCCTATATTATCTACCATATTAAGTGTTGCTTTACAGTGTAACATATTGTTAGCTATACATTTAACATTTTTGTAATTAAAACGTAACATCACGCATGTAATCCCTGAAGGGGTAGGCAGAGTGGTGTAGTACCATCCAACATTTCACTAGTCACGTTTACGTCCCATGAAATAGATGGTGGGCCTATTGGCATACACCGGGCACAAATCCCGACTGTGAATCACTACTAGAAATTCTAAATTAGAAAAATTCGATAGTACCAAACCCAGGACCTCTTGATCGTCAGTCATGCTTGCTACCACTCGACCAACGAGGCAGTCTGTATGGACGTATATATTAATTATTATGAGGTGAGTGACAAACCATACATATACAGTTCTTAGCCATTTGGTTACCATAACACATGCCCTCTTCAGGCCTACTTTGAAACCAGATGAATATGGTCAAGAGATGGATCCAAAGTTCTCTTTTTATCATTCATCTATACGAAAAACAAACAAACTACTAATCTCGATTTAAAAAACTATTCAAATTCTAAATAGAAAATATTTTGAATGTAAAAATATTAACATGTATGTAAACAGGTAATACTACAATAAGTCAAATGTATTAACATAGGTTTTCTCACAATGTTTTCTTTCGCCTTTGGCAAGTTATGTTTAAACTTAAAACACAATTTTGTAAAGAGATGCATGCCACGGATTTGAACCCAGCACCCACGGAGTGAAAGGCTGAATTCTTAACCACTAGGCCATCACTGCTATATTGTGGCTTGTCTTGTATTATGTGGCAAGAAAAACAGAATTTCATATTAAATATTGAATTTAGTTCCACATGACAGTTTTTTTATAACACTGAGAGAACAAAATTGACTACACTGAGATTCCTACAACTATATTAAAGAAATTAAGTGAAGCAAATATAGGAGTGGGAGTCGAAAATGACAACTACTGTTTATGGACACTTACAATCAATCCAAAGAGGACTTGTAGAGGATGGGAATATAACATAATATCACACTTATATTTTCCCGAAATGATATGCAGAGTGTAGTACTCTCACCTGTCCTCAATTATGTCACACATACCATGTGAAAGGAGGTGAGCTTTTTGCTATATTCCAGTCACATGCTGATTCAATACTATTGGGAATTTCCAATTACAAAAACGCTACTCAATCCAGGAATCAAACACAGGACCTTTTGCTCAGCGGTAACACTTGTAATTACTAAACCAACAGGACTATCAATATAGAAATACAAGGTTTAGACTGTCTATTCCGCAATGGGTGTTTATAAAATTATTATTCATTATAATATACAGAATTGTAGGAAAATAATATATGCAATAACAAAATTATCCTGTAAAATGTTTACAGTAAAAAAATGACAACTACTGGATATAGCATGTCTTCAGACACAATGTTATTTTGAATTGTCAATGAAAGGATATGACGCAGTGTTGTATCCTTGGACAAATGCTGAACTCAAGTTATACTACTCAGATATCTTTAAATATGACTTGGTGGAGTGTGACATGCTCTTTGGATAAATCCTGGACTTTAATTTCCACAGGGGCGTATGGACAAATGACATGGTTGGTCGCAACCTGAGGTGGATTTAATATTTAGATGTGCATATTAAAGTTGTTAAGAGTGATGTTTCATTATCTCATTACTAATTAAACATAATAAGAAGACAATAATAAAATTATCTTCAATGTGACACTATAAAATACTTGATTATAATGCAAATTTGGTAATAATTGCATGTTTACAGAAACATAACATCACACCTGTAATCCCTGAAAGGGTAGGAGAGGAGTGTAGTACACTCCCATGTTACACCAGTTAAGTTTAAGTCCAAGGAATAGGTGGTCAGCCTTATTACCGTACACCAGGCACTAAACCAGACTCCGAGTCGCTATTAGAAATTCTAAACTAGAAAATTCCTATAGTACCCGGGATTTGAACCCAGGACCTCCCATTCAGCAGTCCCACTTGCAACCACTCGATCAACAAGGCTGTCTACAGAAATGTACTGCATGTTTACAGCAATCAAATATTATGACTGACAATCATTATTAATAAATATGTTTTAAATGATCTGATAGTATGCACTGAATGAGATGAATAATATTTACAACAAACCCTAATTGATTAAGAAATTAGAGGAATTCCTTTGCTAGTATATCATTTAATATGTACCTCATTTAATTGACAATAACTTTTTTAAATGGCCTGACTGATTGATATTGCAGAGAAAGTTAATATGAAAGTTTTAAACTGCACTAGGAACTTAAAGCACTCATTGCTGTTCTAGGAGTTTCAATATGAATACTTCTCCTCATCAGAGTCTAAAAACATTTATTTTCATACTTATATATTTAGACTAAGTCCAAAATTCAATCGATCAAAGAATTGGAGGATTATCAGGACTATAGTTACAGGACTTGGATACTCTGTTGTATCTATGACAGTTCACTTGCCTGTGTATTTCCATGCACATACATATCTAACCTATATTATATCCATCCATCATGAGCAATATAAATGTGATTATAATTATTCTGTAGGTACTTATAACAAAGATGCAGATACTGAACTAATAAGTCTGAAGTATAAATACCTGGCAGGTGTGACATTTTCTGCTAGTTTTAACAAACCTAAACTGGTTATAAAACACTTTTCTTTGCAACTAGTACGATGCTCAGTAATGTTTAACACAAATATGTTAAAAGTACATCAGCCTAATAGAAATACAGTGTATAAATATATACATATAATTTATCAGTTACATATCTGACCTCAATGACCCTTGTGGAATACTACCATTGTGAAGACACCCAAAGATTAACTCATGTCACTTTTGAGATGTAATCTGAAAAGTTACGTGCGACTGTTATACGGATATAACATTTCAGTCACTGAACTATACATACATTGATTTTAAGTGAATTCTTCCTGATAGCATATACGTAAACCGTGTCGTATTGAGGACGCATCTCCATGCGTCAGTGTAGTAACGATGTTTGGGGAAAAAATAATTCATGCTCACCTGAACGCAACCTCATTTTGATAGATTTTAGTTATCGGCACTCAAAAAAACCGTTAAATAGCGTTTGGAATATTCGAATGATGGTATTAATGGTAAAAATCTGTTGAATACATCAGCGCGACCTTCGTTTTCAAATCAACAATTCCAATCATCTGGACGCATAAACAATTAGTGTACTGCGCTTTTGAGCCTCTCGTACACTAGAACGCGTCTAACCGACAGTAATAAATGAAAAAACCGTTGCGAGAACCTTCTTTTCACTACAAGTTTAGCGTTACGGCGAAATCAGAAAGCAAAAGGGTTAAAACTATCGGCTTCGGAATTGCAATAACCAAAAAATATCCACTGAAAACGCACAGTATGTAAACACTAAAACTAAAAACCACACAAGGACAACAACATTGCATTTACCGTCAGAGTTTGAACGATAAAACATCTTCAACTTATTGCGAATCCCCTTTGCAATTTCGCCCTTGTCTCGGGCGCTAAAAGTCAGCACTTACCGGCCATGACAAAGCCCAGCACAAAAACTTAAGAAGTTCGATAGTTTTAGTACACAATCACTTCGATATTTTGCTAAAACATCACACAGAATAGCCGATGAAAACTGATTAGAATCATTTCAACGTTACATCGGTAAAAAGCAATGGCGCTCAGAAAATTCACAAATACATACAATAATTACTGCAGAACTCAGTGTTGCCACGCTCATAGTACAGAAATCTACTATTACATTTAATCGCAGCTGTTTTACTGAACCGTTTTAAATTTAAATCAGAATTCAATTCTACAAGATTTTTTTACTACTAGTTTAATTACTAAAATATACCTTTGTGTCAAAAGAAAGTTAAATTAAAATTTTTAACAAATATTTTAATATTATATATACTTCGTGTTTATGGACACCAGTAAGATGTTATTATTATTACATAGCTATATAGGACGTTTTTATTAAGCGATATTTACTGAAATCTTAAATTTATAATTACGGTAAACTATGATAGGTCAATAAGCTTACTGTCTATTAAAGACTAATACTATCATTGACTATTTCAAGGAAACTCATACTTTACGCATTGTTTGAAAAATAATTAAGTCTGATATAATGATCACGCAAAGATATAAGAAAATTTCTACCTTATCAGTAGAAACCACAAGTAATGGCAAGATATATACCACAGATGTCAAACCACATAGCTCGCGAAAAAAACAGTCACGCAAAAGCGCGCATTTCATTGGAAGTCTTGTGCTGCCATCTATGGGAAAAATTGGAAACGATTAAGCGTCTGTACGCTATATTTGCTACTCAGATGCTGAGCGATATTTAAAAATTGGTTGGACAAACATGATAGGTTTTTTGATTACATTAATAATTAACGTTATGAAAAACTCGGAAAGGCGATGACTTCATGTTTTTTTATAAGTTATCTGTCAAAATTTGAAGTATTCATAATTAACGAAATGCACAAGTGAATTATAAATATTTGTATTTTATGTTTATTATATCTTCATAAATGGGCGATTGGGATCCAGTAAGTAAAATTAAAACAAATACGTTATAATCTAACATTCCACATGTTTTAAACCCGTCTTCACCAACGCAAAAATCACATGGATGTCACGACTTAAGACACGATGACGCGTCGAAATAACTTACACCAAATTAGTATAGAGATTAATAAGATTAGATTTTATTTAAAAATAAAGCAGGCCCAGTAAACCATTAAATGGATCACTGAACGTAGGCATAGTTTTAATATCAATTAGTGTATGCGTTGTCCTTAGAAATAAAAACATTTAGAAACTCTGCTCTACTAAATTACCAGGCGCACAGACTAACAATAAATTAACATAGATAATAAATGGTCAATAAAACTATTATAATCACTTTATAAGTCTGCATCTAACTTTGCCATTCATAGAAGAACAACTAATCATACAAGGTGATAGACCATTTCTGCCGTCTTGTTACGTGTAAAGATTTTATGGACGTCAATTGTGTTTGTTGTACTCTCCGGAGACAATGCGACGTTAAAGAAATAACGCTAACCCTTTTTTAATATAATCGCGCCCGTTGTTATATTATTTTTAACACCAGTGATATAGATGCTTAAGGATTGTACGAATTTTAAGGCACTTGGTCCTTGCACACCAAGATCTGAATTGGCCATGGTAGTTTTAACACTCGGTGGTTTTACCAGGCCATAATTGTACCCTTTGCCTTTTACTAATGTGTATTTATCACCATCAACTATGTTTCGGTACGGGTTATACGGGTATCCTGTTAGAATGTGAAGGGTCGAGGCCATAGTTTACCACGGTGGCCAAGTGCGGGTCTCCATTGCGGCGTTATCGTACCTATTAAATATAGTACTTCCACCTGGACCTTGACATAATGTAAGATTGTGGTCAGTATCTCCCTTGACCTGTAAGAACGATTGACCAGTATAAACACATCGGCCGACGCGATGAAACTGAAACCTTAACGCGATATAAATAGAGTTCATTACCAGTTAGTGTACCCGCAACAGTTTGACACTGAATCTGTGGTCAGTGAGGTCGACGGGATTCGTAAGTACAGAGTTATCAAGTAAAAATACGTTTTGTATATGTAGCAATTTTCTCTGTGACTTATTATTATCGTTAATTTATCCCCAGTATCTACCTATCCCTGTGGGAAATGAGCGTGGTAATAAATGTTGCTATGCCAGGTCCCTCACGAGAGCACCAATCCGCTCTTTGCCTACCCCATATGACTCTAATATTTTGAAATATCGTTAACTTGGAATATTTGGATTTTGTGTGCTTTGCGCTCTTTAACCGTCTACAGGTTTTTAGGAGAACATAGAGGAAAAATCTCGAACGTAGTTTGTTCGCAATGTTTTCTTTGACCAACAGTGACCACAAAAATATTGATATTCCTCTTTTAATAACAACTAGTATCCTTTATTAATACTCAGTACACCACTAATCTCTTCCAGCAGTTCTAGCAGGTCAGGCTGCGACCTATAATATGCCTATTCACGATATCTACTCCAAATATCTACTGCCCAATGTCCAAGGCGATCTGTCATTTTTCAAATTTCCCTTTCAAGCGCCTTAAATAGTTTGTTAAATGATAACGTTAAATCAAAACGAAAAACATCGTGAGGAAACCTGCACATCTTAAAATTAATAAATAAGAAAAAATATTCTAAGGTGTCTGAAGTCTGCCTACCCGCACTTGGCCAGCGTGGCAGACTAATGGCTTAACCCTCTCAATATGAGAGGAGACCCATATTCCAACAGTGGAATGACAAATGGGTCGCTTAATTTTTCTTAACGTTAAATAGTTTGTTAAATGATAACATTAAATAGTTTGTTAGTTAGTTTGTTAGTTAAATGATAACGTTAAATGGTTTTTTGAAGTTTATTGGTTCTGTATAATCTAAAATTATGTGCTATGCCAGTCATGTGATGTAGGCTGTGTATGTAGTTCACGTATGTATATAAAAAGGTAAATAGAATTCAATAGGACGATAATTGCCCTGCTAAATATCTCATGGTATGTGTGTACTGAATGCCATGGTGGAAACTGTATCTCATTCTCAGAACGTATACATATTTTGGTCTGATCACATGAATGCCAGAATCGCTTTTATTTATAATTAAATCGGCATTTAACCTGGTTTTAATTTCCCACCAAATTTGTGCTTGGATTTAAAAAACAAACATTTACACACATTACATTTTTGTAATTCTGACATCTGTCAAATTCATCTTTTTTTAAATTTTCATTCCGTCTCTTTCTTTAACTCCCAATTAACCAGAAGAAATTGCCATTTGCATAGTGGCAATTTCTACTGGTTAATTGGGACTGGTACTTGGTTAATTAAGTTTGTCCAGTCCACATTCAATAAAGATTCAATGAACATATTTGATAGAACAGATTAAATAAATATATTGTTAATACGCTCACCCCCTGTTACTTGGAACGTATAACATTACTGATGAAAAGGAGTACTACACTCCTCCGCCTAACCCCTTAGGGAAATACAAGTGTAATATGTTATGTTTTTAAATATATGTGAGTAAAGTTGTATACGAATATGTACGTATGTTTAGGTTTGATAACACAGAGAAATCATATTCGTCCTCGCATCACCCGAGCAACTTGTATGATTTAATTATGTTCGCATTATCATATATTACGTGTAATTTAAAAGTTCGTTCAACCGTATGAACAAAGAATCTCATCTCGTTTCTATTTTAGGAAGATGTTTTACAAATACACTTAAACAGGTAGGTACTTATTTTTGCCCTTTGAGATGCTGGAATGATCGACTTGTGTTTGATAAAGAACTGTTCATATTGTTGTCATATTGTCACATAGTTATTAACTTTTTAGATTCAGTAGTGTCGAAAATTTGAACTTTGCTGTCTTTACATGTATATTTATACTCTGTGTGGCTGTTTGACAACTGACTGTTATGTCTGACATTGACAGAAACAGCATAAACATGAGCTGAATACTTCTGGCAATTCTTTAACGTTGTGTGCTTTCAACGCAAATGTTACACGTCTAAACAAATATTTTAATGCTGATACAATGTCGGAGTAACGCTGTCGGTAGTGTTGCAAGTATCAACTCATTTGACGAGATAGTTCTTGAGGTTGTTCTATCATAGAGATATTATACTTAGAGTAGGTGAGCCAGCCTAAAATGTGTTCATCGAAAAAAAGGGAAGCAAATGAGGCTACCTATCTCTCTGTCTCTTTCTACTCGCGCACGCACAGGTAGCGTTAGCTTGACTCCATTATTTGAAAAACAAGCGATCTTTTTGCTGCGAATACATCAGTAGTGAGACAGAGAGAGATAGAGATAGGGCGATCGCGATCGTTTTTCTCTTTCTAACCATCGCACGTTGCCGCTAACAGGCAGCCGTATGTCTTCCCTACTCTATTTATAATATCTCTATGAGTTCTATGCTATAGAAGTGGCAAATAGATCTAGATCTGCTAGGTCCGTCCTATTTCTATGTCAACGTTCAAACCGGACGGAAGTCATGTGTGAGGTCAGTGACAAATGCGTCACTGTTTATAGCGGAATAAATGTGATCGTCTCTCATATCATTGTGTGTTTAACATTATTAACAAATGATCGTCGAGCTCTGTGGCGTGTTATTGGAGAGGCCTATGTCCAGCATTGGACAAAAGCAGGCTAACGATGATGACGATGTAATCAATTCTATCATCAGCTCCTTTTATCGTTCCATCGTTAGTAATGGCTACTATCACAAAATGATATTTTAATGGCCAAGTCCGTCACGCTAGCCAAGTTCGAACGGCCAGACGAAGGCCGGCCATTTTGGTCCACTCCTGGACATAGAGGCCATTAGGAGACCTCTGTGTCCAGCAATGGACTAAGACAGGTTATTGATGTTGACATCTTTCACACTTGTGTATATCATCATCATCATCAGCCTACTTCTTTCCATTGCTAGATGCACTGCATAATGCCGATTCATACCAACGGCCAATGCACGGCCTCTCTAATGGCACGCCACTGAGCTCGATCTTCACCTCTTCGCACCCAACCACTGTCAGCCACTTTGCGTATATCGTCACGCCACCTTGCTAGAGGGCGTCCAACGCTACGTGTCTATAAGCTATTCTTAATAATAAATAATAATAATCGACCCATTTATCATTCCGCTTTTGGAATATGGGTCTCCTCCCATATTGAGAGAGTTAAGGCCGTAGTCCGCCACGCTGGCAAAGTGCGGGTTGGCAGACTTCACACACTCTAGATTTTTTTTCATGTTTTCGTTCACCGTTAGCAAGTGATATGTAAATTTAAAACGCACTTTTGTAAAAAGATGCGCGCCGTGGATTTGAACCCAGCACCCCCGGAGTGAGAGTCTGAATTCTTAGCCACTAGGCTATCACTGTTTTATGCTGTTCTTAAGCAAGATGAAAAATTACACTTACCGCTTTTGTTTCCATGATCGAAGATCACGCTCAATTTCTGCAAACTGTTCTGCCTGGCCTCAGCGAACAGCCGCCTCTTGTTCTTCGGAGACGGCTGGGTGGCCAGCGGTGACACTACCATCGTGGTGGTCGCCATCCTCAGTGCAACATGTCATGCAATCTGGAATAATATTATGATACATGACTGATGACGAATGTAGAAACAGCACGTCAGCTCTGCATGGATAGGGATATTTGGCACTCAGTGATCTCTGCCTACCCCATAAGGAATCATGCGTGATCATATAATAGCAATAATTTAAAATTGTATTTCGGCTTATGAAACCGTTTGAAAAATAACACAATTTAAACTAAATATGTACCTATTCTTGGCTTCACCCGGAAAACTGCCAAAAATTTACCAATTTTATGGTAACATTGTAATAACTGTTGAATAATCATTAGTTTTGCATTTTTAATTGGCTTTACTTTTTACTATTTCACAGTTTGAAATAACAACGTTATTAACACACTCCCACATAAAATGCTCATAATTATTCATAAAATAAAGATTATAATTTATACTAGCTGTGCCCGGCGGTTTCACAGGAGTTAATTAGAGAAAAATTTATTAAAAACTATTTTAAGAACATCACCCTGTGATCACCAAGAGTAAATATAGTAAAAAATAGCTGCGCCCGCGACTTCGTATGCGTAAATTTCGTAAGTTTTGAAAAATGTAATTGACATAACTTCTTTATTTGTTAACCGATTTAAAAGAAAAAAATCACTAAATGTCAAGTGAAGCCCATCACAATATAATCCTGAAAACTGCATTCAAACCGGATAAGCCGTTTCTCAGATTACCGTGCACAAACATACAGACATACAGACCAAATGAAAAAACATTGTTTTGGGTTCTCTTGCGTATATAAAGGCACCCCATTAAGAATTTTTAAATATATTTGCCATGTACAGACAGCAATCAGTTGCAATTTTATAATATGTGTAGATAACCAAAAACAAACATATTCACGTAGACTTGATAACAATCATCTTATTACGTAAAACGGCAAAATTCCTCGAGTTCAATTTTAAAAAAAGAACAGGTATTCGAATTAAGAACGAAGAATTATATTTTAAACCAGTTTCAAATATAGTAATGTCCGGTTTATATAAGATATTGTTGACCATTAACAATGAAAATGAATTATAATAACATTTACAATGTCTACATACACTTTTTTTTTAAAGCCTCTTGATATACATATAGTCAAGGAAAAGATCTGATAAAAATGACAATTAGTAAGTTGAATCCATTAAATAAATGAAACAAACAATGCGACGAACTGAAGATCGAGCTCAGTGGCGTGCTATTGGAGAGGCCTATGTCCAGCAGTGGACGGAAATAGGCTG
>DWJK01002230.1:0-15014 GCA_018248815.1 Croniades pieria auraria
GTACGGTTCTCGCGTGGTTTAATAGGGAGTTTACATAGTGAAAGTCTCACAGATTCAAAGATCCGTTGATGAGTGTTCTGGGCACTGAAGAGAGATGAGATGGATGTGTGAGTCAGCCTGCAGGTACGGGTCTGTGTGTCGGCTTCCGGTATACAGTATGCGACAGTCTGCCATCGGGCTCCCTACAGACTAAAACATTCAAGAAGGGTAAGCTGCGTTCTCTCGCTTCTTTAACCGTGAACTTAATTCTGGAATGCACGGCGTTCAGGTGGTCCAGAAACTCAGACAGGACGTCTTAGTCTATCACTCAGAAGAACTCATGAGGAAGGACCTCGTACAGGTCCGAAATCAGTCGGGCCAACCCGAAAAACGTACGTGAGTTAAGCCGGTACATATTTAATCATGTCTATGGATTTCCTCCAATGAACGCCATCGAACCTTTTCTCGGCTTGAGTTTTATCTTCAGTTTAGAAAAACTTTTTTGACAATGTAGCTCTTTTAATGTAAAGTATTAATACATGAAATCTATGTACACGTCTTTGTAACAATCTTTATAACAACATATTGGCCTTATTAAGTAGGTAATGGAGTGTATTACAAAATAGGCTCCAAGTGTTCGCAGAAGTTATAAGATCTGCCCACGAAACTACATGGCTTCGCGGATTCATTTACGCACGCTAGAAACGGGCATATGTACAAGGGTGCTCTATAATGTTACGGAATACGAGTTACATAATGTATTTACAGATTTATAAGCACACGTCAAACCTACTATCATTCTGCTTTTAGATACAGGTTTTCTATCGCAATGAGAAGGGTTAAGGCAATAATAGCATGCTACGCCGGCCAAGCGCGGTTAGACAGAAGACACGACTTAGAGAACATTATGAAGAACTCTAAGGTGTACCAGTTTCCTCACGATGTTATCTTTCACCGTTACAGCAAATGCTTTTTAAACTTAAAGCGTACGTCAACACCTAATCTCCCAGAATAGGAGGCTGAATTTAAACTAATAGGCGTTTACTATACTTTACTGCAGCTAATTCTATGTGAAAATAAAAAGAAAGTTAGCCGTTGAATTATTCACGCGTTTTTAATTATGTAACCTACATACATTCTTAACTAAAAATCCAATGTGTGCGGATCAAACACATAGGTATGAAACTTGAATTTGTGAAACGGAAGTCGACAGTGTGCGGTGCGAGGGCGATAAGTATAAAACGATTGGCGACGACGTAAAGGACACACTTTGCGAATGTGGCAAACGAATATTATGAATGTAATTATTACAATGCTATTACGCGCACAGACAAATTGTGAACATGTAACAGAAGGTCAATTGCACGCTTCCCTGGCATCGACGACGGTTGAAATCCATCGCAATCCATTAGGAGTTAATTCCCCGCGTAATAACGGTGATCGTTACGAGCCATCTCGTTAGTTTCATCAGACGAGGACCGCTCGATCACAGCGATTAGGACCGTTTTTTTAATTTTTATGTTTTATATGCGGACGACATTTAATTAGTTTCTCTCTTTTCATATTCTTAAAATATATACATCAATACGCTGTACAGCGATAAATGTATTAATGATGATGATAACGCTAATGATGATCTTATTTTTAGGTTTTTAAAACGATTTCTGAAAAAATTTTTGTATGGCTATTTGTCAAGTCAAGGGTTTTCTAGTATCAGATCGGGTGCTACTGAATTGTTCGAACTTATATTTTCCAATAGAAAATTCTAGTAGTGGTTCGAAGTCTGGGATCCGGGATATGGCAAAGAGCTGAACAGCTATTCCATGGTAGGACGTAAATGTAATTGGTGAATCGTGGAAGTGCACTACACCCCTCTGCCTAGCCTTACAGAGGTTACAGGCGTGAAGTTACTTTTTTATTCAATTTTCTTTACGAAGCAAATGGGGATCGAGAATATCATTCAATTTTCTGACATCAGCAAATTTGTATAATAGAAAAAAATTCTTTGGAGACTTGAATAACAAGAAAGTAATGATAGTATGCACCCTTGATTGTCTATCTGTGATCAATCACGTACGCCTCTTGATAATGGCGAGTGGGACAGCCGCATTACGTGTTATATACGTACGTACGTATACGAGTAACATTTTACGAACACTTCTAAACTCTAATTCAACGTAATAATGATATGAGTCACAGTGTTTTTCCACCTCCCCCGCTATTAGCATACAACGGTTGGAAAATAGAGTTCGGAGCGATTGTCGGACACGAGCAGCTCTACTTTCTACAGTAGAAAGAGTTGTTCAGTTGTTGTCGCGTGCGGGGATTTACATTACCATTTGCATCGCGCCCCGCCGCACGCGATCCGGAAACATTTATAGCGTCTAGAAATTATTCAACTTGTCTCATACAATGTAATCAATCGGCCTATTTACTAGCAAAAGTTCAATAGTACCATATTGTATTTTATGTATGGCTTTCATCGACCCGACTCTCGTTAGCATGTTAAAAAGTTACTAAGTATAGTAAATTTAAAATTTAGTACTATATATGATTAGAATGTATCTATATCACTATGTGTAGTGCGGTGTAACCGGTAACGAAACCTTTAGTCTGCCAGTTGATACTATCGATAGCACCTTATGAAATATAGAGTTTCATAATACAACACAGCATTAACTAAGTAATCACCTTCATCGTCAACCCTATTAGTACTCTACTGGACACGAGTTTCCTTTGACGATTAAAAAGTTTAAGCGTAAAGTGAATAATATTGTTTGCGAATAAGTACATGTATATAAAATATAATACAATAGTAAACATTAGTAGAAACAACCGCTGTATGGAGAATAAACACTAAAAATATCGACTGGACCCGTTCTCCATTCAAATTTCACGCCATGTTAAATTCATTGAAGCATTACAACGAAGACTGACAACTGCAGCGCAATGAATGAAGAAACATCGACTTCAATGTTATAGGTTTAGTGTTCAAATCGTTTTAAATAACACCGTGTCTATAGCGGCGAATCACACTATTAAATAAGTGGCTTGGTGATTCAAGAGTATTTCCATTCGATCGCGTGGAGTGGGGGAGAGACTTTCGTAAGTTGCGTTGATTCGATCGATATTAGAGACGAGTTTATTTGTGCAAATATATAGTATTTTACAAACAATTTTTAACGCATTCTCATAGATTCCAACTCGAGCAAAATGCTTTGCGGTTGCCAGTTAATTTCGATAACTGGCAACAATAAAATTAAAAGGTTTTAATAAAATTAAAAGACAAACTAATGATTAATTAAGTAAGGAGACCTTCATTACAGGTAAAAATTTCGAATAAATGAAAGAATATATTTGAATAATAAGTTATCAAGAGGTCCGCGTCACTGTGCACAATGTCAGCGCATTCAACCTTCAGTGCGTTTTATGTGCGCGTGTGACGTCACTGACGAATAATGTATGAGGTGATTGTATCCACACGCGCATTTTTGTTTATTATCATTTATATATAATTATACGTATGAATGGCAATATCAATCAATGCATCGCGAACAAATGAAGAGCATTTATGGTTCAGAATTTACCATTAACACTTTAAGCAACATTTTCGTCATATAAAATTTCAACCCTTATTTTACGCTCTTAAGCGATGAAAAATTTTGATAAAGACGTATGTTTATCTTTTTAAAGAGCTTTTTTCGCCGACCCTACACATACATTCAAATCCTATTTTACACCTTTAGAGACAGATACGGCTCTGTGTTGATGAGTATGCCAAGGAAAGACTTTCGCCCTTTGTATAATGTGTTAACTGAGAACTAGAACTAGAACATTATAGATTAAAACTGAGAAGATTAGACTTTACAAAGCGACACATTTCCGCTACAAATAATAAAAATTGCGTTACTCTATTAAGGTGCATATAAAACCACATACAACAACCATAAAACTCAGGAGCCGCGCGATACAAACTCACAAAATGTACAAAACAAAAATTTGAATACCCTAAAATGTATTTACAACATACATTTTATTATAATAAATAAATGACGATGTAAAATTGAGATTTTTCATAACAAAAATAATTACTAATCAATCTTTAGTACATTTTTCTTGAGCGAATATTATATATATTTGTGTGAAAGGGAAGAGAGGGTTGAGCTGTAGCAAATTAAAAATTAAAAATGCATAATTCTGCCCACTTTTTTTGATGAGATGCACGCAAATTTTAGCCTTACGATTATATTACACCAAAAACCTTGTAACACTTACTAAAAGCGTATTAAGGTCGATTTTCTATTTACATAACGCCGTTGTGAAAGTCCTTCGCGTTGGTGACCAGTGGCTCGGTGCTCGCTAGCCGCTCATTGCCCGATGGTACGGTTGGAATATACCCATTGCGTTGACTTCGGCAACAACACTACACAAGGCCACGAGATCCGCACGGCAACATGGTTGCTGCGCGTGAAGCACACTGCTCCAACCCTGCCAGATCGTAACACCCGCGCCCAACGAATTTGGATGCAGGACTTTTTTTTATTGCAAATTTCGATTCTGGTGTAACCCTTTATAGGGTTACTAGATTTTTCGAGTAATGTCAGATGTTATTAATGTAGACGCGAGTTTTAAAAAAATAATAGTTGATTTACAATATTGAAAAAATGATGTTAGACAAACCCGTGTGCCAACGCAACACACACAAAGTTATAACCTATGGGAAACAGAAAACAATTTAGATGCATAATGAATTGAATAGATTTCATTCCTACGAGGTTAGCTGTATGAACAAAAGGTAGAGTTGGCGATAAGGTTGACAGAGGTGGCGGCGTGGGCCGCGCGGCGGGCTCACGCCGACAGACACGAAGGCAGACTACGGATATTCAGGTCACACGGTGGGACGGTGTTTTGAAACTGGAGAACGCAGCTGCATGCAGTCGAAAGTGCAAGCTGATGAATTTATTTCTGTACGTCTGATATACTGCGGAAGAGTCGGCAATGCGTTCGTTACTTGTGCGTTGCAAATATAAATTGCTGTTTATATTGTTTGCGATGTTCGTTTTGGATTGTTCTAATTTTAAAACAGTGCTTGAAATTTTTTTTTCGGCGATCTTTCCCTGTACCTAACATAGCCTCAGTGGGGACTCTAATGGCCATTGCACAAAACTTTTAACAAGATTCGACAAGGAACGTATATATTACATAAAAATATTCAACAAAATATATCAATAAATCCGAGGTACTCGTACTCATAAAAACGTTTTGACTTAAATATTTACGCCTACAGCAAGACATTACGATATTTCTTGCATACACAATAAACTTGAGTGACTTCAGTTTTGTTGGACAATCAAATATACAAATTATAATAATGATAACGTTAAATTATTTCTCTCCAATCTGAGATTCTTGATTTGCATTTCAAAATCATCAAGTAGGTCAGGATAAGATACTATCTAATGTAAGAAATAGAGCAAAACTGCATTTTTTTTTTCTCATGACTGTTTTGTAAAATCTGACAACTGCCATATGGTATATATAAAGGTACAATTTCAGTTGTACAAATTGCCAATTAACAAATGGTTCAGTCAGATTCATTACCAGAAATAGTTTCAATTTAACATAAGAAAATAATGAATCCAATAATATTATTCCTATCTGTATTATAATACTACTTTATAATATGTATTAGTTGTGAACTCAATATTAAAATGTAAGGAGTACAACAACTGATAACAGGATTGTTACAATATATCAGTGCACACAAACAGCACTGTATATAAACAATTTGAACATAAACAAATGTTCAATGTGTGCCAAATTACAACTAGGTGATTATAATGTATACAATTTTCTATTCAATTAACATATAAATTAGCTCAAAATTGGTGCCAAATAACATCTCAAAAAACAAAGTTTTGAATTATACATAACACTCAAGTTTCTCAGCTCGACACTGGAATTCCATATCAACCACTGTATGACACTGACTACAAACCAGAACAGACAGACAAACATAAAATACACATAAATGTTTATATAAACACTTTCATTTAAATATCTTAAACATGTAAACAAGAATCATACTGTATAATATGCAAGGCAAACCCATATAGTAACCACTTGGTGGGAAATTGAAAAATAAAGAGACCATATCAACTAAACACATTTTGCTACTGTTGGACAATGACATGGTAGGATTAGTATGTATCCCACAGAATAACAATCAGAAGCCGGCCATGATAGAACAGTGTTTGACTATATGCATAAAGAAATATTGATTAGAATTTTGTAAATAAATCAAAAGTAATATTCAGTTATAAAAATCATTAAACATATTTCGCATTGAGTATGTACAGATAACTGTCAGCTAAATGTTGATGAGTAGCATCAGTATTGTTTCAAATGTGCCTTATTTAATTGTTATTATGTACATATTTAACTAGAATTATATATGTATTGATAAAGGGCTTTCCTAAGTATTATAACATGCTTATATGATATAAATGACAAGTCCTCTAAATACTCACCTTATATGTGGTATGCCAATGCCCCCTTGGAGCATTTTATACACTCTGCTCTCATATAGAAGCTGTGGGTGTCGTGCTTTTGTAGATTCAACCTTCACTGCTACCTCCTGCCAACAAGAAATGTTTTACAATTAACAAATTTATCTAATATTACATACACAACAATTCATAGATGCCACTAATGTAGGCAATATCTATCGACTACATGCAAATTCCTAACTATAGCTTAGACCATACATATATCAATGCTCCTCAAAAAATTTTAATACTTAACATGTTCTGCTCACAATTATTAAAAAAAATATGATGTACGGGATATATTTGAAACTCACATGTTTTAGCTTCATCAGAAGTAACAAAAATTAGGCTTAAGTAATAAATGTAGAAATACTAGATGCTGTGAATATCAGGAATATGAATTGAGAGGTGATGAGAGATGAGGTAGAGGTGATTACAATAATATGGTACTTTCCTAACAGGAAAAACGAACAAAAAACAAAGGGAATTCTGTCACTGTCATTTGTAGCACATATTCTGTTTGTAAATGAGACCTGAACCAGAACAATGGAAACTAGATATATTGTGACAATTTGATGTTGATTAAAATATATTTTGTGAGAATATAGCACGTTCACATACTCAAAGATTTTAATGTTGTAAAGTATCAACGAGAGATTGATCCACCACTTCTCATTAGGGGAACATGACAAGTGTGTATTCTAAAACTATTCTATCATTACAAAAAGAACAGACACAAAAACTTGCATACATTTGTACTTTATTATTCAGATCGTTGAATTAACCTCCAACCAATCAATAACAATGATTCATTTGTTTTGTACTTTAAATCCTGTGAATATTTGCCTACCAACCCAACAATTATTTATAATGTACCAATTATCCTATATCAGATTATTTGTAAAGATGAAAATTCAATCCAAATAGTGTTTGCATATATAAAAATGGCTAAAGCAGTCTACAGGATGTCATAAGATGCAGCCCATGGCAGAATTATTCTAAACTATTAAAATGTGATGTCCCTACATGTTTATGCAAACCAAAATGCACAAGTGGATTCACAGGCATACAGTCTAAACCTTTACATATTGTTTATAATATAGAAACTTCACATGATTTGTAAACTAAATTTGAAAGTATTCAAACTTAAAGTTATTAGTATATTTGTAACACACTACTTCATCAGAATACTTTTATGAGTTGTGTGATATAAAAAGACAACAAATTTAGTTTCATTCATATATACACATGATATGTTTCAATATAAAAGAATATATAACTAAGAAAAAAAATCCAGAGTATACTGCAATCATGATACTCTTCTGGGTCAATGAAGGAACACATATAATGTATTATATTGTGGTAGTATTGGAAATGTCACATTTAACATAATAGACAGTTGGTAATATATAAGTTAAATAAATAAACTAATTTGACTTTGAAAGAATAATTAAAAATTGTGTTTTTTAATGTCATGTATTTATAATCTTCTTTGTGAACATAGGGCTAAATATGAATCTTACATGGCCATTTATTTTATTGAAGAGTGCAAAACAAGTGTATGTATATCTAACACACATCTTTAATATTTTTTTTGTAAATGGGGTCTAACAGAATTTGTTTTTCCATAATCTATTTAGACTTGCTATTCAATTTGACACATACAATTGTACAAAAGAATTAATGACCAATGCTTTGAGACAAACAACCTCAATACAGAAAAATATTAGTGAAATTTATAAGAATGGTTCTTTCTACTGTATTTTGAAATGAATTATTTTACATTATAATAAAATAACTTCATGCCTCCAATCCACATCCAGCACACAAACTTGCATTCAGGGAATGATTGGTATTGCATTCCAGGGTGGATTGGTATGGAGTTACAGATTGGTATTGCTTTTCTTGCTTCAAACATTATAAAAAAACATCTAATGATGTATGTAAAAACTAGTTTTATTCACACACTGACTGCCAGTACACTACTTGATTAGTAGAAATCTGGTTATTTATTGTAGACAGCTGTAACACAAGGTGAGGACATCGAAAATTTAAAGAGTAAGTCAGCTGTGAGATTGAGATACATATGGTTGCTTTCGACCAATATGTACACTGCTTTGTTAGTGATAACCTTTGTGCAAACTGACGATAACCATCCACATGCAAATACGGTCCTACGAATTAAATTTTGCGCAATTACTTTTACCTAATTAGTACGATGCTGTTCGCGTGCAAACGTTATAACTTGATTAATATGTCATATCGTCCAATTTCCCTTATTATAAAATCGTAGTCCAGTCGAAAAACAATTAAAACAACATAATGTTTGTACAAAATAAATCGTCCGAGCAATAGCCATCGATTGGAATAACACAGTTATTGTGTGAGAATACGCCCAGACCGCCATTTTCGAGCTCAAAAAACCGAAATACTCTGTCGACTTGACACAATACAACGAAATTGTTAGAAATAATTTCTAAATAAAAACTTATTTATCATACGGTATTTACCTCTCCATCATTAATATTTATAGCTAAAAAGATGTCCCCGAAGCTTCCACCGCCGATTTTACGAACAATGTTGTATCTTTCAGATATAATTACATGTTTCCTGGCTATCAACATGCGTTCGAAGGTAGCCATTTTCTTTTGCCTTCATCACTCGTTGTCACTAAAATTATAAAGAGACCATCGCTCCGAGTAAAACTAACACAACACGTTTGTAATTTAACGTCTATAAATGTTTAAAAACACAGTGAGTCGTAGAAACACTACGAAAAACCACGGAAATTCATTTTATTACGAAGTCTGGAAAGATGTCGTCAGCTTATTTTACGTGACGTCACAATGGCAGTGATGCCATCTGCAAAGTGCGAGAATATACCATATTTCAAAAACAGAATCCTACAATTTGGTAGAAATCTTAGGATTAAACGAACGATAGTAATACAAGTACACAATAAACCGAATATTGAAACAATAATAGAACCGTCGATTTTAACATTTTTACAGTTAATTTTAGAATACAGATTAACGAAATTTTTAATGTAGATAGATATAGATTATTATATACTGTAGTAACAGATAGATTAATAAAACTATATGAGTATTGAAATTTATAATTTGTTAGTTAACTAATTAAGCATCGTTGCACAATGCGTTTTCGAATGAAAAAATCTGAGAGAATTTTAGTATAACATTTTATAATTCTATTAACACAATTTTCAAGTGTTGCCAGTAAATTGATTAGTATCAAAAACGTTCCCTAGTCAGGGTGAAATCTTGTGGTTTCTGAATACCTACCATAGTCAAGTATACATTCATTTAAGGACGCTCAGTTTTTGACTTGAATATATTTGCTACATCGACATAGATTGACTTATGAAATTGATCTTTAATCTAAATCACCGGTAATTCAAATTAAAAAAAATTATATGTTATTCGCTCCAGTATTCTGTGCTAAAAAATCAAAATTATCTTAAATTCCAACTTTTTACAACTTAATCAATTTTTGGCAGACGTTCAATAGAATACATTCAAACGTCTGATTTTGCAAGTGGAACCAATAAATTTTAACAATTGATGAGATGTTACTGAATTATAGATTTAAGAGGGCTGGCGTGATGACAATCGTTATCATCATCATCATGTCATAAAAATAATAATAAACGAATGAATTCCAAAACATAAATGAATATTGCATTTACGGACGATCAGACACAGTAATTAAACAAGAATGCCGTTATACCCAGACGATAAAAAAAAATCATCACCTACCTTCATTGACATTTCCGTAACAGAGTATCGTACCGTTAAGCTGTTTGTCGTTATAGATAAATTATTTAACTACGTAACATCACGCCTGTATTCGCCAAAGAGGTAGGCAGAGGAGTATGGTACTCCCTCACGTTTCACCAGTTACGTTTAAGTCCCATGGAATAGGTGGTGAGCCTATTGCCATACATCAGGCGCAAATTCAGACTGAGATAGTACCCGACCCAGGATTTGAACTCAGGACCACTCTATCCATAGTCGCGCTTGCAACCGCTCAACTAACGAGACAGCTTAAATAAATAAATAATTTATTTATAGTAACATAAAACATACATGATATCAAATATTTAGCCTATGTGTGTGTTGCAGTGATAGTCTAGTGGTTCAAAATTGACTTGAGATTGGTTTAATTTCTGAGTTCAAATCCTGGCACAGATCTTTAAAAAATTGCGTGTTTTAAAGTTTAAATATTTAACTTGCTGTACTAGTGACATTGTAAGATAACATCATAATGAAACCAGAATTCCTTAATTCTCAATAATATTCCCTACTGGACCATGTAACACCAAGTGTAGGTTGGCAGACTTCTGCCAAGCAGCCCTTAGTGATGTCGGACTACAGCCTTACTTATTTTCAGAGGCGATATGAGTTTGATAATGATATCACCTACTTTCTTATTTGCAAAATCAGACAGTTAATATTGGGCGATACACTAGAACACCATGTCACAACACAAAAACAATAAAAACTTTTTGCTGGAGAAGCAGACAATCTTTTCATACTTACAAATTCATGAACCTTGATTTTATTTTCATTTGCTCACTATAAGTTGGCATATTCTAATTTTTTATTTAACATAGTACACAAGTATAACGTAACATCACGCCTGTAATCCCCGAAGGGGTAGGCAGAGGAGTGTAGTACACTCCCACATTTCACCACTTACGGTTAAGCCTCATGGAATTGGTGGTGAGCCCATTACCATACATTGGGCACTGATCCAGACTCCGAGTCACTACTAAAAATTCCTAATTCGAAAATTCCTATAGTACCAGACTTGCAACCACTTGACTAATGAGGTAATCAGTGAACAGGTACATTTATTAATTTTTATTATTATCAAGAGCAATTTAACAAGAAAATTCTTTAAAAAACTTGATTTAGCTATGTCCTAGTCTGAATATAAAAGTATTATTGCAAATACAAAGAGGCACCATACACTCCTCCCTTTACTTACTCAGGTCACATTATTGAATGAAAAAAGCGAACAAAAAAGTTCTTTTTCCAACCAACTTATATTGTTCCACTATTGGATTTGGGCTTCCACTAGAATGATATGAGTTTAGGTTATGACCTAAACTCATATCATTCTAGAGGAGCCAGAATGTATGTTCTGCCACTGGCCAAGTACTGTTTGGCGGATTAGTGTTATTTGAAATATAATGACAGTTTTTACCTATAATGGCCACAATTGACCTTAAGCCATAGGTTTAAACAAATTAAAATAATGAATGTAAAAGTTAAATGTGTACATCCTTTGTATTTTCATATATAACTTGCTTAACCAATTTTCATTCAACTCGGTGTTTAGATAGCTATAAACTTTGATAAGAAAATACGCTAAAGAAATATTTGGTTTCAGTAAGTGAAAAGTAAATTAAGTAATTCATTTTGTACAATGATATATCATGAATTCTGTTTCTTATTCAAAATCAACATGTTTCTTATTAAGCAGCTGGATATTAAAATTGATGTTTTAATTATAAATAATATCGAATTTGATTTACTTTTCATCCACCATCACATGTCATGTATATATTCTGGTCTCTACTCTATATTCTAGCTTATTGACCTAGTTGAGACACAATCTTGGCAAACTGGGAGCTGCCTGTATACTGAAGGTTATTTTGTCTACAGAACCTAAGGAGACAACCAATAGTGTAGAATTTAGAAGTGTTACATCTGATAGAGTTGCCAGGAATGAATGCAAGCAAGACTGGACATCTTTGCTGTCTACTGACAGATATAGACTGACAGTTTTTAACCAACCCTAGTTTTGAAATAATAATGGAGTTACATTTCTGATTTTTTCAATTTTTCATCTTCTTTTCCATACTAAGTTCACTTGAACTTGAGTTTAATATATTTCTTATACAGGTTACACTGGTTACATCTGGGACCTGAGGTCGCAAATGGCCACCCTCTCGAAAGTGGTTTGGAGTACATATACCACGGGCAGACATTGCAGATAGGTAGAAACAATTTTGAGAGGGAGGCCAAGAGGAGGATTCAGCTGGGCTGGGCGGCATTTGATAAATTACGTGGAGTCTTCTCGTCATCCATATCGCAGAATTTGAAAACTAAAGTTTTCAACCAGTGTGTCCTACCAGTCATGACATACGGAGCTGAAACGTGGGCACTCACGGTGCGCCTAATCCACCAGTTCAAAGTTGCTCAGCGAGCTATGGAGCGAGCTATGCTCGGAGTCTCTCTGAAGGATAGGATCAAAAATGATAGTATCCGACAGAGAATCAAAGTCACCAACATAACTCAAAAAAGGATTAGCTCGCTGAAGTGGCAATGGGCTGGGCATATCTGCCGAAGAACCGACAACCGGTGGAGTTGGCGAGTTCTAGAATGGAGACCGCGACTCGGCAAACGTAGTGTAGGACGCCCTCCAGCTCGGTGGGATGGCGATCTGCGAAAGGCTGCAGGCGGATGCTGGATGCAACAAGCCGAGGACAGGGCGCGATGGCGCTCATTGGGGAAAGCCTATTTCCAGCAGTGGACTGAGATAGGCTGCTGATGATGATGATGACAGGTTACATAAACATCTTACACACACACACAGACCCATAAATGCATAGTTGAGAATAGGTGAGTTGAGTCAATAAATATATAGAATAAACAATAATGAGACAAAGCCATAGAAACAAACACATTCTTTGTAATGCATTTCAGCACACAATTGGGTAAACATAGGAGATGAACACCATAACATATGTTCAACATGTTTAGTTGTAGCAGTGCATGTGTCTCACATCTGGCTACAGGTCTTTGGCATCAATATATTACATATAGTGAGGCTTAGAATTAAATAATCATTCACATACTACTGGAAATCAAATTTTTTGGGCTGTTTGTTAGTGAATCATGAACCTGCTGTGGATGGTTATTATGAAGATCATTAAGCACTTTAAATACAAATAATGAAATAAATTAATACTACTATGACTATACGACTATCATTGAAAAGCATACCAGTGCCAGATGTAGCATTTTGTTAGTGCACATTATATATATAACCAAAATCATGATTTACTTTCTGCAGTAGCAGTAAATTTCAATAACATATTTTATCACATATTATAAATATGTATAACTTTTCGAACTATAACTCTAAAATAGTTTATGTACCGTTTATAAATATTTAATAATTATTGTTATAAGCAGATGAAAAACTAATAATCTGTGCCAAAAAAGGCAAATTATTCATAAAAAAGTTGTGCGACCTCATGACACATATTGGAACCTACTTGTTACACATGCACATAAATATGCATAAATCCAAATAACGAGAAACTTTTTACTACGTATACATATGACCTGCAAATAAAAAAACGAGATAAACCTGTGTTGTATAGATGTTACATCGCGGAAATACGTCACAGACAAACATTCGTCATGTTTTAATATCTCACTTGAAAATTTCAAGGACAACTTGTGACCTCCTAAAATATTTACTCTAGTTGTATATAAGTTATGTGACAATTTTACCTCTCCGGACGTTCTGTTGATCGCTAAATAAATATAACCGAAGGACCCCGCGCCAATTAGTCTTGAAATCTTGTATTTGTTATTGATCAATTTCTCGAAACCTAGCTGCAGAAACAACGACATAATTGTTGATTTTCAACAACAAACACACGGACAACACTCGAAATCTCGCACAAGTCGCGTAATTTTATAAAGTTACGTGTTTTAAAATGAAATTGAGTATATCTACAAGTTTCACGACTACATTTTATGGATAACAACTGTCACAGCACAGGTGAGATAACAGATAATATATATTTTCATTCTTTATTTGTGTTTAGTGAGATGCTACAAATCCTGAAACAGCATCATTAAATATGTAATAAAAACGTATTTTAAAAGTACATCTATAAAGTATCTGCAAGACTTCAAATTAACAGAAAAGCCAACATGTGTGATAGACAAAACTGCATTCAAAATATTATGGAGTTTCGTTAATGTTGCCGCTAATTTGTACGTATACAATTTTCTACTGTTGGTAGAATTTTGAAGGGATCGGAAATAGTAACAAAATAATTAATAGAGATAATTTAATATTATGCAACTTCCAGTAGAAAACCACAAAAAAACTAATAAGTGGATATAAGTATTTAATTTAATTAACGTCGACTTTTCTGTTCATTAAAGCCCATAGTCAGGGGTGTCTCTTTGTAGATAGGTATAGTTAGTAACATCATATGGTATACATCAGAAAATCCAATTATATGCATAGAGGTATTATAATTGAGTAGGGAAGACGTACCGCTGCCTGTAAGTGGCAAGGTCCGACGGTTAGAAAGAAAGAAACTCGCGATACCGTATCTATCTCAGTCTATCTCACTACTGACGCATGCGCAGCAAAAGAACAGCTTATTTTTCAAATAATGAACTCACGCTAGCGCTACCTGTGCCTGCGCGA